>JAXCGZ010019136.1:47500-72500 GCA_037179515.1 Halocaridina rubra
AACATCATTATATATGACCCACTAATTCCTCAATGCAAACTCCTTTACAGATGCTACAGCCACATAGGACGAGTAGGAGGACCTCAAAAGCTATCCCTTGGTTTATTTTGCATCAAGTGGTGGGACAGAGGAACCATCTACCATGAACTTCTACACACTTTGGGTTTTTTCCACGAGCATAATAGACCCGACAGAGATAGCTTCGTAGAGATACAATGGAATAATATTAAGTGGGGACAATCAAAGAACTTTGAGAAGAGACACAGCACGGATGTGGAGTCATTTGACTTGCCTTATGATATCGGTAATATATATTGTGAAATCAGTAAAGAATATTGAGTGACAACTATATAACATCAAAGAGCGCAATAGTCAAAAGCAATATTTTGGGTAAATTAGCAATAAGATGGCACCCTCCTTCATCTGAGAGATTGTTGCATGGCTTTATAATTGTATATGTGACAGGAACAAACGAAAACTCATATATATTCGACTGATTGGGTTACCCATAATATCCAGACAAATCCGCGGGGTTACTAGTTAAGAAAGTAATGGGAGTACAGTACTGTGTTTAGAAGAATACGAGATACGTGTACATATTCAGCTTAATTTTTAAGATTTGCAAGAAAAGAGACACTGATATTAATTTATTTGAATCATCCCAATTAAAATTTATCCTGGAGAGTGAACTCTAGGATTTATTAGATAATCAATACATAAATATTATAAAAGTAATATTGTAGTGGAATTAGGCGAGCTGAGTATAGTGTGTGTGAACAGAGAAATATCAACAGGTGTCATTAGTGAGTAAGTGAATATTTTTTTATGTGACAACTGGCAGTGATGAGAACATTGTGTTAGAAAGGGTGACACAACACTTGAGATACCTGTATATTGCTGGTTAGGCTCATCATTCACCTTTTAGAATTGAGAGTACTTGTAACTCAGATGCGATCTGACTATTAATACTGTTGATAATCAATAAAATGGATAATCAATAAAATTACAAAGTAATAAGGTAAGAAAACAAAAGTCAGATCAAGAATGCCCAGGTCATGTAATTCCAAGATGTGTCAGTGAAAAAATAGTAAGTACATATTCCAATGAATACATATGCATTCTAAAGTTTAATGAATATTCTATCAATATTTTCAGGCTCCGTGATGCATTACAGTCCTTATGCCTTTGCAAAATTCCATTACTTCTCTCCTACTATCAAGTCCAGAAAAAAAGGATATAACTTTAAAAGGGCTGAAAAACCATCAAAGGTAAATATCCATACATGTAATTAAAAAAAAAATACATATCAAACACAAACAGAATGACTTTGCAAATGATACAGAAATAATACAATCCTGAAAATAAGAGTTTTATGCATATACAGTGCCTTTTTTTAGTTAATTTCTTTCCTCTCCTCTTGCCTTTGCTTACATACTCATCTCAATACTGCAGTAGTATAATGCAGAGCTTTAAAATTTTGTCTGTTTAATTTTTGCAGATTGATTACCGTAAGCTGAATCGTCTCTATCAGTGTCAACGAAATGGTAAGTATAGAATATCATATAGATTTATAAGAAAGAAATAGTTGTCAATGTAATATCTTACTATCGATAGCTCTGCAACCCATATCCCTGAGAATTTCCCCAGGTAGGTGTATCCACGACATAAGGTTCTCTGGGTCGCCTGTATAAGTATGCTTGCAACACGTAATCAAGAGCAACGCACAATTCAATATAGCACATGCATTCTCCTTTAATTTCTTTGTCTTCCATGACCAAACAACTTGTCTGATAGCAGTAGTTCTACTGTAAACTTCCATAACATATTAATATACGTTTCCTTTCCTCATATCCAAACAAAATCTAGGTGAATCATTATACCATCTTAAACTACCTCACAACAATCTCGCATTTAAAATTGCACTATGCTGAACCTGTTATATATTTGCTACTATCTGTGCAAGATGTAAGGATATACATTTTTCAGTGCAAAATAGTTATCTGGAAATCGCTCAGTAAAGAATTCATACTTTTAAGGAGAGATATGATAAGTGTTTGTAAGGCGAATAAATGAAACTGACCATGAGATAGGGAGTTAATAACATCATTGGGCTCTTTGCCGTGAGCACAGTTAGGTAAATACAGATTACTTTCTTCTCAAAACTAATTCTTCATCTGTATTTCATTCCTCTACGAATCTTTTCAAGTTTATATCTTCTCATCACAAATAAGACAATATCATTATGTTCCATAGCCTTATTTAATTTTTAATGTCATTCTTATATTCTCATCTTAAATGATTAAACCTACCAATCCAATACTGTTTATGTCTTTAAACCCCTTTTCTTTCTGATCCCCTTGCTATACTGTACAATATTTACAAGAGAACAATTCTGGATATCTAACACCTCTAAGGCTTTCAGTCTCTCACCACCAATTATTACAGGTTAGAATACTTCCATCCATTTCTATTTTCACTTCAGAAATATATGTAATTTAATTTTTCTCCTTTATATATATATATATATATATATATATATATATATATATATATATATATATATATATATATATATATATATATATATATATAAATATATATTATATTTTTCTTTTATGAGTGACACCGGGACAGGGAAAAACTGCCCTAATCAATAAAGGCCAGGGCACAAGAAAACACCAAGACAAAGGGAAAAAAAAGGTTAAGGACAAGGCAGAGATGATGTAATATCACACAAAGGAAAATGACAGACAGAAAGTCAAAAGTACAGAGGACGCACAGATAAGGACGACCTGGCCCTGAGATGACGATAGATCCGCTTTTTGAAGGATGATAGGTCATAAGAATTAGGAAAGACAGAAGGAGGAAGAGAGTTCCAGAGCCTGGAGGTAGATGGGAAGAAGCTGTCGCTGCACTGGCCAATCTGCGAGCTACAAATCTCCACACAGCACCTGTGAGATGAGGCCGCTTGGCACGTGTTACGTGGCCTTGGCAGTGGGGGAGGGATGCAACTCGCCAACTCATCAGAGCAACGATGGAAGTAGTAGCGATAGAAAAGAGAAAGGGAAGATTCCTTACGGCAAAGAGAGAGAGAATCCAGATTACAAGTAAGAGAAGGATCATTAACGAGTCTGACTGCCTTAGATTCAACCTTATCAAGGAGATAAGTATAAGAAAAAGCACTCCAGATGTGTGAGCAGTATTCTAAGCAGGGACAGATAAGACCTTTATAAATTTTAAGTAGCTGTAAAGAGGAAAAGTAATGACGGAACCAAAACAAAACCCCCACTTTTTTGGATAAAAATTTAGAAATTTGGATTATATGATTCCTCCAAATAAGTTAGAGGCTATATGGATTCCTAATATGTTGATAGAATTAAGAGGGTAAATTTCGTTAGTTTCGAAGACAATAGGGTTATCAGGAGGAGAAGAAGATAAAGAGATAGCCGGAAACTGTGTCTTGGAGGCATTGAATTTAGCTAAATTTTGAGTACCCCCCTTAGAAACCCTTTGCAAATCGGAGTTGCAAGTAGAAGAAAGAGTGATACGAGACTGATTACGAGTAGCAGATGAAGGTTGTGAAGAAAAGGCAGAGAAAAAGTGAAGGGTAGAATCATCAACAAAGGCATGAAGAAGAGAGGAAGATGGGGATTGTAGATGATCATTGATGAAGAGAAGGAACAGAATAGGTGAAAGAACAGAGCCCAGTGGAACACCACTGGTAACAGAGAAAGGGCTAGATGTCGCACTATCAACACTACAGTTATAAAACAGTCCGAAAGAAAACTGGAAATCAGAGAACAGAAAGAAGGGGTAAAGCCATAGGCAGGGAGTTTGGCCAACAGAGCCTTGTGCCAGAGTCTGTTAAAAGCCTTAGAGATATCAATTAAATATCTTCTTTTTTTACATTCATTTCAGATTTTTCATAATGACATGTATAGTATTATGTATATCAGAATTTCACAATTGTTAATCCCCATCTCACTTTTCTTATTTTAGCGTTCACATCTCTCACAACTCCACCCTTATATATGTTAACAGCATCATTGCTCTATAAATGTCACAGCAAATATGCATCTAACCGGTAACTTAACCACCCACATTTACCTCCTTGTAAAATTTTTTCTCCATATAGAATCAGTCCCCTACTCCAATGTTTTTTATAAAATCCATAAAGAATCACCATATCATTACCAACATATACTTTTATTGCAAGATAATTGTGTTTCGCTCTACATACTCTAAACAATATAAGTAAACAAAATTTACAACACATAGCTAGTTATTAACAATTTCCCGGTGTTACTTGTATATGAAATTTTCATCACCTCTTCAGTGATTAACATGAATTTTCTTTGATATTCAGGAGACTAATGCTCTACTTTTAAATAGCCACCACTCATCTTTAATTACCTTGGCTTTACATTTAGGGATAATGAGCCTTCCTTCAGGTTCACAAACTATTCCCTGTACCCAAAGCGTATTTCAAATCGTATGCCTCATTTTAACATTTAGATTTGTAGTTTATGGAATACAGTGGTGGATTCCGAATGCTGTTCCATAATCATTGTTGCATCATTACAGGGGCTTTAATGACACTTCCCAGATATTAATCTTTGCTTCTGAAAAAGGCGTGGACGACTTTATGAACAGTAGTTGACAGCACATTTAAAGCTGTACCACAGCACTGGACTCTGATTTTATCATGCATGATATAGCTGAATATACTTTTTGCCCATGATTATTCTCGCTGTTACCTGACAAACAGGAGCAAACATACAAAAAGACTTTACTACTGTTAATGACTTGCGTCCAAATTGCCAACACAACTGCAGCATCATGGACTATGGAAAAGTTATTCACAACCCATTTATGTCAGTGTTTCTGCTCAAAGTTATAGATGTCTCTTTCATTTAGGAAAATTATGCTGGCGCATAATATAAAAACATGGGTGAAAGTGTTAAGTACAATACTGATGGCAATTTTGCACTTAAACAGTTTACAGCATTGTCCTTCTTACCTATCAAAGACGTTATAGAGACTTTTGAGATGTTATCTGACGACGATGATATTCCTGAAGATTTTATATTGTACTGTATTTTGAAATGACATGCATTGGAATTTGGCAAGGCAGAGGTTCTCGCTTCAGAAGAAGTGAGCCTCTTTTCCATTCAAATGCGAAGTATGATAGAGTTTTAAATGATAATCCAAGATCAAACAAAGCTGCCTAACGGTATCATAATGCCCTTTAATCATCAATAACTGCTATGCACCATAATTTATGGAAACTGTGTGGTGCATTAACAAAAGAAGCATTCTCACAATGAAAATTACCCGTTAGGTGAGACGACTATGTAAAGAAAAAGAAAAAAATACGAAGTGATTGATAACCAACTGGTGAAGTTAGTTGAGAATTACCAAAAGCTAAACATGCTGTTTATTTAAAACTTGATCCTTGGGCTATAATCCTAGTTTTGAATTGTATGGTTTGGATGAAAATTATGTGGGGAGGAATTTGCATGGGGTGGGATTTTCAGGTTGGAATTTGCATGGGTGGAATTTTGGGGGTCACCCTGTAAACGATATCAGATGTAGAAGGCACATCTCAAGTCATTACAGGCACCCCCTGGGAATGTTTCAATGATGATAACAGCAACAGTTTATGAACTAAACATGAGATATATTCAGAGAGCTTGAACTGAGTTCAAGACATAATCAAAAGATAAAAAAAAAAGCTTAAAGAAAGGTACTTCCCCATCATAGCTTGGAAAATGGTTATGGTTTATCTTTTAAAACAGTATGTTGATGGTAAGTTGGTTTACAGAAGCGTCATAGGATTATCCTATGTCTCAAGGAAGATGAATTCTTTTTCGGACATTTCAGTCATTTCTATACTCATACCTGTCAAGATGAAGGATATGCAATAGATATTATATTTTAAAGCTACACTACGAATAATTTCCATAAAAAGTTTTACTTTAAGTATTATTTGACAAGTGTATCCTTAAAAAATTGGACATTTTTAATATAAAGTTTGGATTTCCCCATTGAAAGTATTACATCACAATTGCATAGTCTGTATATATTGCAGTTAAAATGTAACTGCAGTGTTGTAATTTTCATAAGTCAGAGGAATTCATAAGTGTATAAACTATTTTAAATGAATATTGTAGAATAATGGTGCAGATTTTACTGATTCAGGTTTATATTTTAAAGTATAATTGCAGGTACCTCTTGTTAATATCTCCTGTACTAACTATTCTATCAGTATTTACCTAATTCTGTTTTGCATAAACACTTTCACTATTTACTAAATTGGTTTTAACATCTTATCCTTACATGTTCAATTTGAACACATGCATCACATAATCGACCAAAGCAAATAAAACAGCTATGCAATACTTGCTTGTTAGAATCAGATTTTTTTTTTCTACAGGTCCATACTTCTCTTCATCAGTTGGAGATACAGGACCTTCAGCTCAGTGGTTGAAAAACAATGGGTTTGAACTATCTCCTGCTTTACGTCAGTCATCTCCAAATCGTCCCCAAACACTTCTTTATCTCCAGACTGGCTTAAATGAAGACAGGCCAACTTTAGTATCCACACTGAAGAAAACAACATTAGCCACTCACCGTCCATCAAATAAGGTTCCAAAGACTCTTTCTCAAACAAACAAATCCTCTGGTATGCGTTCTAATCAGAAGCAAGTTACCCTACCAAGGCAACCAGCATATACCTTATCACGAAGGCCTTTACCAAAAATTTCAACTAGAACTCCAAATCGCATTCAGAAGCATCAGACAACGATTTTATCTCATCCACAACAGCAGCCAACAACTTTACCGTCTTTCATGAAAAGGCAGTCAACTGCACTACCTACTTTACAGCAGGTCAGATCCAGTCAATTTCAAAATGCAAAGAGGCCATTTAATTCACAACAGACTGAATATTTCAAGCCAGCAAGGAACATGACACGTGTAAGATTTAATAGCACCCCTGTGACTAGGCGACCTTCTGGAAGAATACTCGGTCGCTTCCCAACCAGAAAATTGACAGCATAGTAAATGAAGTACTACTCAATCAGTATTACTTACTGTATCTTTAGAAAGATCATTACGTAGCTATCTACGATAGCAAACTCAGGCATATACTCAAAATACTCATGATGTCCAAAGCATCAGTTTTTTGTACATTATATCAAGGGCAGCTTTTCAAGGTACAAAACTACAGATTCTTATCTGTATACCATTAGTAGTTTCATTTTAATTTCATAGTCTTGTAGTTTACATAGTAGTTTCATTAGATAAGAATTTTGTTCAAAAACTTCATTCATTTATAATTACAAAAAATGCTGAGGTGTATATAGTATCAAAATATTCCCCTTTAACAAAGTACAATGTGTATCAATATATTCATATGGTATAATTGTAATGAGAAGCATTACAAGTTTATCATTTTAAGGAAAGTGAGGAAGAAGAGCTTTGTAATGCCTTGCTCGTCATCAGCTCTCCTAATAGCTGTTTATTAACAAGAAGAGAAATTCAAGAAGGAAGTGAGTGTTAGAACCTTGTTCCTCCACACATTTTATCATCTCATGGGACAAATAAGGAATACAAGGTCTAAGTTCTTTTTTCTCCAGCATTAAGATGAGTAAGGTATATATATATATACATAAAACTAAACTCCTCGTAAAGATTGGAGACAGTTAGTAGTGTCAAAATTATGCATCAGGCACCATCGATATTCAGGGAAAGGTTAAGATGCGTTAAACTATTTTTTTCTAATAAGTTTCGATGTACAGTATTATGAATGACTGATAATCGTTCTAGTTGGAAATCCCTATATTTTGTGTTAGATTCGATACTGATAGGCGGCAATAGGTACTTAACCTAATCTAGCTACCTAACCAAACCCAACTCAACTTTGAAGTCTTGTGTATCTTAAGAAGGTAAATTTGCATGTTTATACAGCAGCACAGCACAACCCAGCAAAATTTATAGAGAAGAATGTGAAAGGCTTTTCATCTTGTATCAAGAATTCAGTGCATGGACTTTGTCAAAAATTATATTTCGCATACATAACCAGAGAAGTTTGAAATGTATCACTCAAGAGAAATATTTCATGAAATATGCCAAGTTATTTACTGCAGTGCATTACTCAATACTGTATATAATTCAAAATTTCATCATATTTTATAAGGATTTTACATTATAATGTTGCATTCAATATGAGGTGCAAACTATCACATTATTGGGCTTTATTACTAAAATAATAATGTAAAGTAATGAGTATTATATTATTGGAAATAGTGTAAATATTGAAAAGTTAGTGGAAAACAATTAATGTGACAAGGAAAGCATGACAGAAGGCTGTTTAGTCATTTCATTGTTTGCCAACATTCGCAATACTTATCCCATCGCTTGTGATCTTCACAGCTTCTATTAAAGGAGAGAGGGTCTAATTATTTTATCATAAATATTTTTACAATGTAACAGGCTTAAGCAACATAACTACTGTTAATATCACGGAACATGTAGAAGTATGATGACTGATAAATTTTCTTTCAAATTGCTCTTTCTTGAAATAGTGAGAATAGATGCTATGCCTCTGACTACATCAAAGGATATATTTGTAGTCAAGTGAAAACCATTATAGCCAAATAACTAGTCTACATAATTCAAAAAACAATGCATCAAACAGGGCAGTCTTTATTAGTTCACGAAACACGTCCATAAGTCGGAGGAAAAATCAAATGGTAAGACGATCGCTGGCTCTGTCATTTAATACCATCATAGTAGGGTGCAAGAAATGCTATTCTATGAAAATATATATATCCCATACTAAAATTTGAAAAATCTTTAGGGTATATATACTCAACACTTTGTCCAGTTTCATAATTATCGTTAGCCTTTGCCAAGCTAAGCTTCTTACCATTAGTCACCATTGTAATATTTACTTAAAATATTGATTTAATTATGCCTCTTAAGTTGTTATAAAGAGTATAAAGTATGCTACAAAACCATTAACTGAGAGAAAAGCTCTATCATTATTGACTGAATTTGAAGTAGATCATCTTACTTTTGTCATGAAGCATGCCAAGATCGTAAGATAAATTCTGTTATTCAACTGTCAGGACATGGGGAAAATAATGCAAAGCTGCAAAGATTGTAATTGGTACTGGAGGTATGAGAAAAAAACATTGGTTATTAGGGTTCATATTTAAAAAGGTTTGCTCCTAGTGAAGCGATGGTAATAAGATACCAGAGGTGACCAAGATGAGCACCTAAATAGTTGTTTTATCTTAATATGTAAGTCAAAACTTACGTCAGTAAGTGTTACTGCAATATCTTATATGTGTAGTTTGAAAACTTAAATAGGGTGTTCAGAATAATGCATAATGAAACTGAAAGAATCGCTACGCATGATCTAACTCTCAAAGACACGACAAGCCAGTCTTTCACCTGGTGTATATGAGGAGAGCTAGTGGTGGCAGTCAAGTGTGGTTGTGAAACAGCTAAGTAATTAGGATTATCAAAGTGAATGGTTAACTTATATAAGATGCAACTTGAGTGTGAGTGCATTCATAATAAATATAATTTGTGTTAAAGCTAAGAAAATAAATTTTAGCATTATATTAATAGTACTATTATTCTGTTAACTACCTGTACTTCAATATTATAGGATATCTGAAGCAACATGAATGAAGGGGAAAATATTCAAAGACAAGGAGGGTAACCGAGAAGAAAAAGCATGTTTTGTGGTGTGAATACATGCAGGTAAAAGTTCTTGATATAGATATATAAAGGAAGGAAGGTCAAGTGAAACTAGTTTCTGGTAATCCCACGTCTTTAAACTTCTAGAAATAGTATGATTGTTATACAACAGTTTGACTAACCTTCAACAGCTCTTAGAAATGGCAAAGAAATTCCCCGACATTGCAAGGCTCACTTCAGTACATGTGAAATGTGACAAAAGGGAGAATACCCTCCAGGAATTTCATACCAATTAAGGAGTTTAACACTCAAGGCTACAAATCCTCAAAGGAAAAGCTTTAATTTGAGGTGGAGGGATTACTGCTGGGTAAATGGTGAATTCTGTATCTGTATGTCACTTCACAGGCAATGATAAGTCCTCCTCATTGTCCGGGCCTTGGTTGGCCCACAGGTGGGATTGTTTGGATCTAAAGATAAGAGTGAACGTAGGTGTTCTGCTCAGGATAATTTGTTTCAATATTTTTTTTTTTAGATGCCATGTTGAGAGGAAGGAGAAAGTCGAGATAGGATAGGGGTGAAGAAAGTGAAGGTGATGGCACCGCGTGCAAGCTTTTAACCCCTAGAGGACCACCAGGAAGGAAGGGTAAGGGAATTTAGACAAAAATTTATGAATATATAAAAATAAAAAATAAACGGATAACCTAAGGTCATAAATCTCACATTGACATTGGCCTCGCGAGTGAAGTCGACACTGGCATTACTGTTGACATAAGAGGTGCTATGCATTTACTACAGTGCTTGCACCAAACAGAAGAACAATCACTTGTAGACATCTCATCTGGAAGGAGGCTCACAATACTTCAGGTAACTGTGAGATAAATTTTCATGGCAATACCAAGGAAGGAGAAGAAGCTCTTAGGATTTGGAATCGGTCTCCATAACAACACATGAAGTGTACTACTTCTGTTGTAGACGGAGGCTCTAACGCTCTCAATGCCATGTGTGCCCTGAATTAAGGTAAAGGTCTGTACAATGTTCCGGTTGTCAAAGTGGAATGTGTCAACATGTAAGAAAATGCCTGAGCACAACACTCATAAGGCTCAAAAAGAAACAAGTAACCATTGTCACCAGCAGAAAAGGAAAAACCAAGAGAAGTGAGTGTGGAGGAGTTGATATGCTAACAGATGCAATCACTGGGAATTTGAACTAATATTATGGAAAAGCAATACATGACTGCATAAACACTGACGTCGACACCATTCGTAAAACAATCTTCACCTCCTACCTGCATACTGTTAGCACAGATGACAAGCCACTGAATCGGTTCTGATCTAAGGAAGAAGAATTTTGGTGTTTTATTCAGAAAAAACTATCCACACAAGAGGAATCCTTGTTTCACACAGTAAAGAAGCCGTTCTAGACAAAGAGCCCAAGTGAGAAGCGTATATCCATTTTGGCAGTATATCAAGAGCTCACCTCTACATAATTTTGCAAAAAGCTCCAAGGGTAAAACACAACACCCTAATGAAAGTTTTCAATCAAAGATATGAGCTAAATTCTCAGATAAAAAATCAACTCCAATAGCTAGCATTCGGTTCTGTACCAAAGTTACAGTTCTAGAACATTTTTTAGTTCAAAGCTGCTTAGATTATGTCAATAAGAGGAACAACTACTAGTCCTGCTGTGAAACAACTTAGATAGAAGATAAAGAACGTTTCTCCCAAGAACACACTGGGTCAAGAAAAGAAAATTTTCAATTAAGGTACCAAAAGAAGATAAGCATGGGGTTTTGAACTTCAACATGAAGAATTCCAACCCAGGCATCTGAGGCATATAATCTTGCTGAATAATACGTTCAAAACCTGGCAATACATAGTAGGGTGGTGCCCAATGATACCCTTCCGAAACCAACACCATACCTTGCAGCATAACGAAAGGGGACCAGGTGCCATAACAAAAAATTTTGATGATCGTTTCTTAAAAAAACTAGATTTTCACACGTATAACTCATTATACATTCACAATGCCTTCTCTAATTTCCAGCTAGTACTAATCATGAGAATCAGTGTAATCAGTACAACATCTTGCAGTAGCTTTAATGTCCTTCTGTAAATCTCGCAACAGTATATTTTGGATGGCAAATAAATAGCTTGTTTCCATACTATTTTAACATTCAGTATACTTTTTGTCCACTATAGCCTGATAGGATATCAGTATTACTTTATTCTATGGAACTTGGGACTCATCAGTGAAAAGAAATTGTCTAGATCAGCATTTATTGTAAACAATGCAGATGAACTGAAGGCCAATAATTCATGTCCCCTCAATGGTAGTGTCTGCAAACATATAAGCGGGACTGTAACCCTAGAATTCCTGCAACTTCTGGCTCATAATCAGCTGCAAAAAATCCAGGTGAACTTGAGCCCCAAAATTTCTGCCTTCCTCTGTCTCAATATTAGTTGCAATAATGCAGTGGATCAAAGCTCAATAATTCCTACCCCATGGCTCATTTTTAGTTACAATGATACAGATAACTATAGCCCAATAATTCCTGCTTCGGTGTGGCTCATGATTGGTGGCAACAATGCAAATGGACAGGAGCCAATAACTGCTGACACCATGGTTCATTATTCATTGCAAAAATGCTGCCTTGAGCCTAAGATATCCCACCTCTCTGTTACTTATTAGTTGCAACAATGTAAGTGGACTCAGCTTAATAACTCCTGTCCCTCTGTGGCTCAACTTAGTGACAAACAAATTAAATGGACCACAACCCTAGAATTAACCAAATAGCACTCGACCCATTTTCTTCATATCACTCATTATGAAGTCTATGCAATGGAATGAGTCCCTTTATTAAGTACGCGTGTCTTACACATCAGTTGCGCAAGGTCCCCTTTGTTTTGGTTAACATTTTAATTATACGCCTAAAAATTAATTAATTGAAACAATATACATAAACGGTATCATACAGTATATGTATGGGTATGAGAACTACTTTGTACCCTATTTCTTCTTTTTTAATAAATTAAGTATACATATGTGTAATAAGTAACAAATCCAAACAGCAGTTACATACAAAGTATAATATACGCATAGGCATTTAATATAAATGAAAGGTATCCACCTCAATATATGGCTTGAGTAGATTGATTAAAATAAGTAGTGGTGCTTGGCTAACAAGACAAAGATATCTAGGTGGTCACATGTCCTGATGTTAGACGGAATGATCTTAAAAATTTAAAACCTAAATAAATGTATCCTGAAGGTAAAAAATTTATCAAATCATAGGTAATGACATATTCCTTGAGATAATTATTTATAGCAATGAGGCTTTATATATCAGTGTTTTATACATCATTATTTCACCAAAAAAAGCTTAGGGGGAAACAATAAGAATTATATATTCCAACCCCTGAATGAAGTCGAGTACAACCAATATTCTATTGAGGACTAAAATAATTCTTTGGCAACTATTTGCATGGTATTTTTGTGTCAGCTAAGTCCATGCAGCAGAGTTTTTAGGCAATCACGATCTTTTCCAGACTATGGTTAAGGATGTATACACGGATAAACGTCTGTCGGCAGTCTGTTAAGAGGAGCATGACTGTACAGGTGTGTACTGCATTACAAGTTTAGATAAATACTCTATCATTACATGGATGGCAAATAAATTAGCTTGTTTACCATAATGTACTAGCTTCAAGTATGCTTGTGTCCACTATAGCCTGATAAGAAATTAGTTTTATTTTATTCTCGGACTCATCTATGAAGAGATTGTCTACATCAGTGGTTTTCAATCTGTGGCCCATGGCCCCTTGGTGGGCCAGGGCAGTTTTCAGGGGGTCCACGAACATCTAATAAAATTATTTTCATAAATGACAAAATGTAATTTAAGCTTTGATTACAGTGCACATTTTTTATTTAGAATGCAGGCCATTGCTTATTTTCATACATGAAAAAGTGGAACTATGAGTGATTTGAATATGCTTTATATTGATTTATCATCATTACACAATTCAGAAGGGTAGTGGGCCATGAGTATTTAGGAATCCCAAAAGTGGGCCATGGGTACAAAGAAGTTGAAAAACAAGGATCTACAAAGACATTACATGGCATATGACACTATATATGTAATGAGATCTAGCTATTACCATGCAAACAACAGTCCAAGAGTGCATTCCCTTACTCTACAAACATGTGCAAACTTCACAGTAATTACAAGCGAGTTCCAAACCTCGCAAGTTACAGGAAAATGTAAATTCCATATTTTTAGCAACTAACACATATAGCTTAAAAATATTTGCAGGAAAACATTTCTAAGAATATTTTAATAAAATTCACTTATTTGGTTGGATCTTAAAGACTTTGTACTAAAACTTTTTGAGCCACACCTATCATTCACATCAGCTCCTGCAAAATCTTATAAAACACAGGGGCTAAAACCTTAATATTCAGATGTATTTTAAAGAACTTGGTAGTATTCCTCCCCCCCAAAAATGAGATTTCTCAAGTGCCATCGTTAAGCCCCTTTAGCATTTGTATAAAAAGTACAAAAATAAAATTACGGGCAAATATTTCAAGTAGTTTACACTTTGTTATATACAAATAAAAAGCAATATAAGAATATAATGTGATAGTAATACATATAAATTAAGTTTAGATATTAATAGATTCCTTGTGGTGAAATACAACTTCCACTATCTTACCCATTTATATAATACAGTATATAAAAAGTACCAGCTTAAAAATAGAATACAAAAAAGAGAGAGAGAGAGAGAGAGAGAGAGAGAGAGAGAGAGAGAGAGAGAGAGAGAGAGAGAGAGAGAGAGAGAGAGAGAGAGAGAGAGAGAGAGAAAACGAGAGAGAGAGAGAGAGAGAACGAGAGAGAGAGAGAGAGAGAGAGAGAGAGAGAGAGAGAGAGAGAGAGAGAGAGAGAGAGAGAGAGAGAGAGAGAGTCACTGAATATAGTATAATAATTCAGTAAGAAAACTAATGTAAGGTTTCAAATTTTCTATAAGATCAGAGAGAAGGTATACAAACACAAAAAATCATAAAACAAATCCGTATCAGAGGTTTTCCTATGTAGTACTACACAGAGTAAAGGGAAATGCTATGTAACAATGTTCATAGCAACCAAAGAATGAAAGAAAATATAAAAAAAAAACACATTTAAACCCCTTCCATCTTTGTACTCTCAAGATTAAAAATTTCAATAATATTTTTTGAATGGACAAGCTACAGAGCATACTTAACAACTATCTAACTTTACAAGTTAAAAGTAAATAACTGATTGCGTATTTCTTTACATTTGTTGTATATTTCACTATACAGAGAAAGAAAAATAATTTCTCATATTTTATCTCTTACTTCTAGCACGAATATTATAGGGGAAGGTGGGAGGAGAACTAGAGGTAGAAGACTGAGGGTTTGTTTTAACATTATTTTGTAAAGCCTCTTCATTATTATACTGTTGTGCTTTATGGGTAAGAGGTATAGATTTGATATTAGTTTGTGATACAACTTTCTCTTTAGGTGAATGCGAAGGAGAGGTAGGAGAATGCAGGCATATATTGGTGTCATTTTTTGAATCTTCTTCATTCACGCATTCCTGCACTTTGGACGTCGTATATTTTGCTTCATTAGCAGCCAATGAAGTTCGCCTTCTCTTTTTACAATGTACTTGCGGTAAATTATTTTGACTACTTCTCAGGGCCATGGCAGTATATCCGACACTGCAAGGTCTTACAGCAATTTCATTTTGTTGCTTTTTTGCAAGATTAACCATTTCAAGATCTATTTTAATATCATCATCTACTATGTCTTGACACTCTGGTGTAAGATTAGGAGGTTTGCATTCATTTACTTCAACTGGTGGGGAAAAGGTTTCCCGTATATCTATTTCTTCAAATTCAATTTCAAGTGTATTTTTTGCGCAACTATTCTGAACCCTCCTACAATCTTTCCACATACAAGGACTAGAAGAGACATCACTCTCGTCTGATGAGCTTAAGGTTAGGATGGACTGTGAATCATCGTATGCTTTGGTTTCTGTTAGAGCACTTTTCTCTTTTCCTCCCGAAGCATAAACAACCTTTTGTTCAAAATTTACATGGCAGGACTCATTACTCTTACTGATGACAATTTCTGATGCTTTACATTTTTTGGGAGAGCCAACATTTACTACACCACTATTGAGACTTGTAACTGCTGGAAAAGAACCAGAGCTGCATAATAAATTGGGTTTCTCAACAAGTATTTCTTCTACATCTGTATCTAAAATGTGTTTGGATTCATCATTACTAGCCATAATGATTTCGTCTCTAATGCCACCCACAAACACTACATCACCTGGTGAGCTGCAGCAGCCTTCAGAAAGCACTGTTACTTTATCATAATTTCCAGAATCTCTTCGACCCTTTTCATACGATCTTTCATAGTTATTTTCATTCTCTATTACTGATACATCATCACTGTCATGGTGTGCATTATCACTACTTAAATTCCTTTTTAAAAGTACACTTTCATTTGTATTACTTACATTTTCTATCCTGATTTCGTCTTTATTTTCTAAACTAACACCCTTTTGATCTTCAAGCACATAAGTGATATTTTTATGCCCATTTATACTTTCATTGTTTGTAACCCCATTTTCAAACTTTTTAATGCTTCCATTTCCATTCTCAATTACTAATACATCATCTTCATCAGTATCACGGTGTGTAAAGTCAGATATAGTTTTAGCTTCTTCATTTTCATCACTGAGATATCTACCTAAATATGCACTTTCTTTTGTATTACTTACATCATCAATCCTGATAACTTCTACAACTCTATTCTCTAAACAAACACTCTCTTGATCTTCATGTTCAACGGTGATATTTATATGCTCATTCGTACCTTTATTAGCTGCAGCTCCATTTTCAAACGTTTTCGTACTCCCATTTCTATTTTCTACATTTCCAGCCTCAACCACTTTTGTACCTACATTTTTATCTCCTACATCTCCAACCTCAACCTCTGCTGTACTTCCATTTTCGTATCCTACATCTCTAGCCTCAGCCCCATCTGTATTTCCATTTTCATCTCCTACATCTTCAGCCTCAATCTCTACTACATGTCCATTTTCAGCACTTATGTCTCCATCCTCAACATCATCTACATTTCCATTATCAGCTCTTGTATTTCCAGCCTCTACACATTCATCATTACACCTCCCACTTAGTAAACGGTCTTCGTCATGGTTTTCATCAGTTACATTCATGTTCCTAATTGGTCCTGGTGAAGCTGCAGTACCAGAGTTACTAATGTCAATACGGTACTGTTTGGCAGTGTTATTAAATGTTACACACAGCTTTCTCTTCCTGTTCATTCGGACAAAGCGCCCCTGAACTTGAACAATAAAAGTTACTTCTCCAGGCTTTTTCTGGATAAACATAACATCATCTTCTCCATCACTAATAATTTTCACATCATCATCATCATCTGAACCTCTCATTTCCACATCATCATCATCATCTTCAACAGTCAAGACTTCTATATTATCTCTACTTTGGGGAATGACTTCAATTTCATCGGTAATAATATCCTCAACCCTATCACACGAGGGTATTTTCTTTCCAGATAAGTTTGTTGTCTTTTCTCTACTCTCTTCCCCCAGACTAACTGCTGGGATTTTTTCATGTCGTTCTGTTAGTGGCCCACTACTTACATTTGGAATATAGTGACGATTATTCTGTGTACTACAAGATGCTCCATCATTCACGCCATCAGAGCTATAAGACTGCTCCTTAGCACCATCTGCAAATAATTCCAAAGTCAATAGTCGATATCTGATTTTCTTATGCAATAATTACAAAACAGATGGATAGTTCAAGGCCTAGTGAAGGGAAAACTGACTCCATACTAAAATAATACAAATAATAATTCTGAGGGATAATGTTTGCACTAACTGATCAGTAATACTCACTTCCACCATGACCAGCTTTCCATTTACTCTTAGCAATGGTCCATCGAACCTCATCTTTAGCAACTTCAAAATTCCACAACCTTTCCAATTTTACCTCTATGGGGACTTTGTCTTTTCTTTTGGTCATTAAATAAGCTCCTCTTCGCTTTATTAGGGCTCGCTCAACATCATCATTCCACCATAACCCTATATAAGGAAATACTGATGTTAGAATCATCAAAAGAAATTCGATACGCAAATGCTCTAGGCAAAATAAACTTCATAAATAATAACTTTAAACGAAAGGAAAAACATTACTACCTATAACATATGATGTAATACTACAAGCACTCAGAAATAAAAGTCACATTAAAATGACACACAATCTGCACTCACTTGCTGCTCCTGTCGGTTTGTAGATCTGGCGAGTATATATGTCATGATAGTTCGGCCGTGGTCGATTTGATTCGCATTTGTATTGTTTGTGCTGCTGGAAGAACCTCTTGAAATCATCAGAGATCAATTTACAGGGGCTATGCACTTTGCTATCTTTAAAAAGGCCTCCATTTTCACATGGACGTGCTACCTGATGTTCCAACTTTACCCTATTATCTTCCCAGTTAAATTCATAAGGAAACTCTCCCTTTATAAGAGCTCTCTCTATGTATGAACCAGGTTCATCTTTTACATTAGTCACTGGTTCTGTTTTTATAGAGGAAGTATTAAGAGGGCCTACGCCAGGTGAATGAATAGGATAACTGGGCCCTAAACTTAGAGGCTCTTGCTTGACAACAGATGCATGAACTTGGTAGTGAGGTATTTCACTTTCTTTAGCTTGAGGATGTTCATTTAAGCCACTCAACACTTGTGCTTTTGGTAGTGTTGATGTGCTTTCAAGAGAAGAAACGTTCCACCACTGTCTGGTCTTATCTGTCATGACTACAAGCTTCTTTGTTTAATATCAGTCAATCAAAAGCTGAAGTTCTAGATAATCACTTCGGGTGCAACAGAAACCATTTCTTTTCTAGAATTATAACATAAACTTAGATCTGAAACAGAACAATGATTATTTTTGTCACATTTAAATATTTCAATTTTAAGTAATGTATATAACGTTATAAAACACGCATATCAAGGGTATCAACAAATAAATATCACACAATTACATGGTATGTATTTTTCATGTTTGGTTACAGTTGTAGCCTGTCATGCTTACTGATGTCGCATGTAACTCCTCAAAAACTTCAAGAATGCTTTTATAATATATAAATCAATGGCCAAGTCATGGGGTTGCATGTCATTCAATTATACACATAATGGGCTGGAAAGTGTAAATGATTACCAATGCTATCATAGGAGGGAAAACACCCTAAAGGTGCATTTTAGATAATTCTCTAGCATTTAAAAGAAAACATTCTAATCAGAAACATATCACATAATTCATCCTCTTTAAATAAAGGAGCAATGGCTAAGCTGGAATGCACCCAGCTCAAAGAATTGAGATGGTGTCAATCTCAACTTTACGTCAGTTAATAATAATAATAATAATAATAATAATAATAATAATAATAATCAACAAAATATTATAAACCCAGAAACTAAAAAAAAAACAGGAAGTCACAAGGCTAGTGGTAAAAACATTTAAAATATTGCATAAAATAACTTTAAAGATTAAAATTTTTATAAATAAAGTACACATTTAGTGCTGTACAACTGTACAGAAGGCTTAGGCCTCTTAAATATATACAGGTAGTATTTAACTCCATTTTTTCTATTTTAACATCGAGTACAAGGCATACATACTGTAAATATATATAGGAAGACAGTTCAAACGTGCAGCGCTGATGTATAAACAACACCCAAATTCACCCTTGCAAGCTTTAAAATTTGAGTTAGGTTAGGTTAGTAAGATGAGGTTAAACACTCGGCTACATGATGTTTCGTACATACGGCGTTTCGTATATAAACAAAATGAGGTTTCGTACAATAGAGAACGAGATTTCGTACAATAGAAAATATCAATAAATTGAACTTCTGTTTAGGAAGTAAAACGCCACGATATTATTAGCTGTTTATAAAAAAAACCTCCATTTTAGTATGTCACGTGATTTTACGCATAAATTATGTAAACTACTGGTCGGACCTGTTCGTCTTTCCAATGTGGAAAAATGGGGGTGCTGTTGGGTAGGTTGTCATTATCTTTTGTCTTTATTTATTTATTTATTAATTTTTTCAATTCATTCTAAATGCATATATTAGTATTAATACTTACCTATATATTTCATATTTCAAATCCTGATTAATCTTACACTTTAATTATGTTTCAACTGTGGCTGATAATTAACACAGGAGATCCAAAGATTTTGATATCTTTGATGTGAAAGATTAAGGGCCGTTTATTTAGCACTTAACCTCGCTATATATTAATCCTAACCTAACCTAACCTAACGATATGTTTTTTGTAAATAATTATGTAAATCATTATGATTATATGTATATTTTGAAATAAAATAACTTTTCGGTATTATTGCATTATAGGACCACCTCTGTTTTCCAGTTGAAATAAAGGTTTTCTGCTAGTTTTTTTTGTGTGTTTTAAGCGAATCTGACCTTCATTTGCTCCGGAAATTAGTCCTTCACTCTCAAAAATTAACCATTAGTTAAAAATCACTGGGAAAAATTAACCGTTAGTTAAAAATCACTGGCTTTCTGGTAAGTGAAGAGTTGCTGTAGCCGCCCGTTACTCAGTTTCAAATCGCGCACTGAGTTAATGAAATAATAGGGTTAGGTTAATTTAGGTTAGGTTAGGTTAGTTCAAAACACATAAAAAACTACCAAATTTTTTTTTTATTTCAATTGGAAAATAGAGGTGGTCCTATAATGCAATTTTACCTAACTTTTTAATCAATATTTGACTTTGGATTTTTTTCTTTTAACGTTTTGGGAACCCCCAAAATGGGCCTCCTGCACTAGTATACCAAATACATTAGAGATTGGAACAAGTAACACTTTATTAGCAATAATTACTGAATTTGGCTCATAATCAATTTTTGAGAAAAAAAAATTTATGTACGAAACCTCGTCCGACTTTATATACGAAACGTCGTTCTCGGTACGAAACCTCGTTTTGGTATTATTGCATTATAGGACTACCTCTGTTTTCCAGTTGAAATAAAGGTTTTCTGCTAGTTTTTTTATGTGTTTTAAGCGAATCTGACCTTCATTTGCTCCGGAAATTAGTCCTTCACTCTGAAAAATTAACCGTTAGTTAAAAATCACTGGGTTTCTGGTAAGTGAAGAGTTGCTGTAGCCGCCCGTTACTCAGTTTCAAATCGCGCACTGAGTTAAATCAGTTGCGAAATGACTTCCCTGCAATTTTACCAATGAAATAATGGGGTTAGGCTAGGTTAGGCTAGGTTAAAGCCTTCCTGGCTAAGAGATAAGATTGTGGTAGGGGATATCACAAAAAAAATACTGTTTTCCGGTAAAAATAAAGCTCAGATTCGTTCAAAACACATAAAAAACTACCAATTTTTTTTTTATTTCAATTGGAATATAGAGGTGGTCCTATAATGCAATTTTAACCTCGTTTTTATTTCTATGTAAGAAACGCCTATGTACGAAACCTCGTGTCCCCAAAAAACCACCGCCACCTACCAATTTCAGCCCTAATACAAAAAATGAGTAATTTCCGAACAAAAATATCTGATTAATATAATACACACAAATATCGATCAGAAAAAAATAGTTTAGTAAAAATAAATTAAAGGGTGCACAAAACTAATCATAACCACAAAAACCTCACTTTACAATTTTTAGACCTTCCTTCATTTACAGCCCTACCTCGTGAATTTGGTAAATGCAATGAAAAAAGGTATCTTAACTATTTCAATTATCAACAGTTATTTCATTTTACAAATCTCAAGAAAGCAAAATAAGCTTGTCGAGTAGGAATGAAACTGCGTATATTACAATGCACACAATTATGAAATTCTGCGTACCTCCAAAGTACAAATTATTATTACCAAAGAAGATAATACATTCAGTTACAGAAGGGAAACCGAGGTTTACCTTTTAATCTACAGATACATGCTTTTGTAACACCGACTAATAAGATTTAACACAATGCAGAGGTTACACAAACAATAAACAGATTGTTGTTTTGAATAACATGTACAATTACAGCTCACTAAAAGTTTGTTTTGGTATTGTATCTCTTAATATATATATATATATATATATATATATATATATATATATATATATATATATATATATATATATATATATATATATATATATATATATATATATATATATATATATAAAATTCTATTTCACGACAAACACATGAATATTATGCATTTGTGAATGGTTATGGCTACGTAAGGAAATTGAAAGAAATTTTGAACTTAGTACATTGTAATTTCAAATGCATTACTTATCTTCAGAGGAATCTGATTTGTACAAATGAATGAAGCGATATATATACATACAGAAAACGGGAGAAAAATGGAAATTAGCAACCCATCCTAGGAAGTGACATGGGTTTGACCTAGATTAGAACATAACTTCCTTTGATGGGTTGCTAATTAAATTTTTTATCCTGTGTTTATATATATATATATATATATATATATATATATATATATATATATATATATATATATATATATATATATATATATATATATATATATATATATATATATATATATATATATAATTACAATACTATTTAACTTGCGTAAGCAGTCAGAAACAGCCTAGAATGAATGGACTATAGATGCGAGACAATCAACGGATTACTGATATATTAAATTCTGCATAATGCATTGGGAGAGAGAGAGAGAGAATACCAAAAATCCAGTTTTTCGCTTTATAATAATATGTACACAGCAAGAGGAAGTAGGTTTTAATTTAACGATACAAAAATAAACTCATCAGGCAAGCCAAGACACGAACATCTTTGCAAATATAAGTCAATAAATATATAATAGAATTTATAGCGTGTGTTAATAATGAAAACTTTTTTTGTATCTCTGGAGTTGCAAGTCCCCAGCCTCTAATAGTGGGAGTTCTAACGCACTTGCATCTTGTGTGCTCCAAGACTGTCGTTGTACTGTAGCGTTTTTAATTTCCTTCGATAAAAAAAGACGGCATCCTCTTTCTTTACATTCATTTCTCTGTCAGGCCCACACTCTCCTTTGGGTTCTCCAAGTCTGTGACGACCGCAAAAGCTGCAACTTTCGAAGCATCTCAGCACTGTGGCCATCTTTGGGAAAAATATTTTGTCAGCTAAATCGTTGCTTCTCTCCAGCTCACTCTCCAGGAATACTCTCGGCAAAACAGGCTTGCAGCCAAGCTTTTTCAGACTTTATTTTGTTGACTCTTCAAGAGCTGCTGGATTTCCGCAGGCAGGCCCTCTTTTAGAGATAACGACGCTGCAGAAAACAAGAATACTGACAGACAAATAATGTTCATCTTACTTGTAAAAAACACTCCACAATGAAATAAAATAATAAACAATTCTTAATTGTAGGAGTGTGTTTCTTTAACAACGTGGCCTTATAAAAGACTGCCAAGTTTAATCAGTTCGATATTGTTTAAATGCTGGTAGGCTAAATCTTTTTGTTACTGAGGCCAGTTGCAGAAAATGCGACCACTAGGTTACTCCATTACCTAAAGGGAAGCTGCTGGCATTGCACCATGTCTCGCCTTGTTATAAGTACAGCTTCTTTGAAAGTTATGACATCATCGGAAGTCTCGTCGATGGGGGAATTACAGGATTGTGATAATATAATTAACGCAGTTTATGTATGAAACCCCCCTCTCTCTCTCTCTCTCTCTCTCTCTCTCTCTCTCTCTCTCCTCCTCTCTCTCTCTCTCTCTCTGTATCCATTTGAAGCATTATTTGTATGAATTCATGTACTGTCTGACGCCTTGGCGCAATAAATTAATAAAATAAATAAAATAATCTCTCTCTCTCTCTCTCCGTAGGGGAAAACACGACAATGTTCTATCCAGGTATGTACACAGAACGATTCCAAGTGACCCTTTACAAATGAGTAAGAAAGTAAGAAAATATCAGACATGCTAATAGATTGAACAAATGTGCTTAATGGTACTTTAAATAACGCAAAGACTGCCTTTCCTATACCATTTTTATATATTTCCGGAGATAACTGTGCTGTTTCTGTGTGTAATTACCTAATTGTAATTAACTAACTGTGCCTCTGGTCGGTTCATTTTTTTTTTACTCAGTGATACTTATCATTTTGTCCTTAAAACTATGGCTTGCTTTAGCATTAACTACCACCCTGATTGTCGAATTTCAATCATCAACTACTCTTACACTGAAAAAGTAGTTTCATACATCCTGCAAAGAACTGTTCTTACCGAGATTCAGTCTATGACCTCTAGTTCTAGTGCCAGCCATATCAATATATCGATCCCTATCCACTCTGTCAAAACCATGAAATTTAAAAACTGTCCTCATATCCCCCCTCATTCTTTTAGCTTAGAGTGATGGCAAGTCTAATTCCCTCAGCCTCTCCTCATAACTGAGATTGCGTATTTCTGGCACCGGTTTCGTGACATGTCTTTGAACTTTTTCCAGCTTAATTATGTGCTTTCTCAAGTGTGGATTCCAAAAGGGGGCTGCATATTCAAGCTTTGGCCTCACATAAGTTTCATAAATAATTATGATCATTTTGTTGTCCATGTGTCTGAAGGCTACCCTTACATTTGCTAAGAAAGCATATGCTGCCCTTACTATGCCATTTATATGTATTTCCAGAGACAAATCTACCAGTATGTTTACTCCTAGATCTCTCTCATTCTCAGTCTCTTGAAGTTCTACTCCTGCTATTGAGTATCCAATCTTGGGCCTTCTTGCACTTACACTCATTCTCATTACCTTACAATTTGAAGTACTGATATACATTAGCCACTTTTTTGACCACTCATGCAGACTATTTAGATCCTCCTGAAGTTCTCTACCATTGTTCTCACTTCTTACTTTCTTCACAATCTTTGCATCATCTGCAAACATATTCAAGAAGGAATTTACAGACTCTGGTGGGTCGTTTACATATACAAGGCTCAAAATTGGCCCTAAAACCTAACCCTGAGGAACTCCAATACTAACCCTTCTCTATTCAGACACTGAGTTTCTTACTCTAACCCTCTATTTCCTTCCTTCTAAGTATGTTTATATCCATTCCAAGACATTTACACATATTATCGCCATTACTTGCAGCTTCCAAATAAGTCTCTTGTGTGGGACCGAATCATATGCCCTCTGGAAGTCTAGGAATATGCAATCCACCCATCTTC
>JAXCGZ010019136.1:75000-87500 GCA_037179515.1 Halocaridina rubra
ACTATTCTCTTCACAATCATGCAATCTGAAGCACTGCCAACACACCTAGAATTATCAATCAAAGGCGAAGAAGAAGCTAAAGAATACCTCATAAGCCAGAAAGAAGAGCTGGCCACATTGGGATGCAAACCAGTGCTGCAGCAGCTCCACCTAACAGAACTTTTGGGAAACGACGAATTGCTCGATAGGTTATTTTTCCCTCAGGTCGTCGCCATCAACAGGTGTTTGCCTCAGTGCAGTTTCTGCGGTCGCCATAGGTTAGGAAAGCCTACGGGGACATGCGTACCTGACCCTGACGGAATGGTGGAAAAAGTGTTTGTCATATTCTCCTACGAAAAGAATAAAGAGAGGACCTATCACAAAGTGACGGCACTGGAACACACGCGATGTATGTGTGCCTAAAGATGAAAGGAAATCAACGTACTAAAAATGTTCAAGGAAGACGGAACTTACCTACAGGAAGCCACACTGAAAGATAATTTTTTTTTCATCCTGTTCCAAAGATATCTGTGATATAAATATTTATTTTTAGATTTACTAGTTTCTTATTTATATTTGTTATAAAATAAACTAATTTTATAATAATATATTGTTTGTTTTTCCGAAGATTACTTTTTGTCAAATGAGGTAAAATCTATTAGTACATTAAGAATATTAACTTCAGTAATATACCAAAAGGCAATGCCATAAAGTGAAAACAACAACAATATTCCTTAAATATACGTATCATTTTGCCAAAATAACATTCCTTAAATATATGTATCATTTTGCCAAAATAACATTCCTTAAATATATGTATCATTTTGCCAAAAAAAAAAATAATAATAATATGGATATAAAATCCATGTATTTTTAGGGATATAAAGGAAAAACTATAATATCATTATTAAAAAAAAAAAAAAACAGGAATTCCATTAATAATTTCAGCCATAAACTAGGATAGTAAATGAAACAGAGACTGGTGAGTGGCAAAATGAACTAGGTAACTAATGGTACAAAAAAAAAAAAAATATAAAGAAGAATAACCTCAGGATGCTAATAGGGATATACATATATACAAGAGAAGCCACCTTACCTAACCCAAGCTAAGCTAACCTAACAATTGACGGGGTTCTTTAACTTTACCTGAGGTTTGGGGTTATCTCTACAAAATCCAAGAGATTTTTTACTATCATATTGAAACAAAGAGGAGGAGAATGGCGTCACTAGCGTTCCTTTCTACAGATAAAGATAATAAGTTATGTGTTAATCAAACTCTTTAATTTCAGAGAGAAGAAGCATTATGAATACAGGTAAGAAATAAGGAAAAGTCTTGTGTTTAATACTGACGAGTTCATTGTAAGGAACACCTGTCAGAACAGCAGGTTTGGTATGCCTGATCTATGACCGAGAAGAGTAAAGCAAAAAAAAAAAAAAAAAAAAAAAGGTCCCACAGCTCTCCTGCGATAAATAAAATATAAAGACGACAGATCAGAGTAACTTCTGTATAATATCTGACGCAACTCGACTCTGAAAACAGACTAGTATAAGCCTTATTTCTCATCTGGAAATAAGTTTTCTCATAATACCTATATTAGGTAACAATTACCTAATACATGAAGTGTCCCTTATTTAAAAGTGGAAAACAACATGTGCAGATCACTAACACTATAGACCCTTCTTCTTGATGACAGCTTAAAATGAAAAAAAAAAAAAAAACTCATAGAAGAGGGTATAATGGACATGATTTACTGTAGATGTATTCATTAAATGCTGGTCAAGGTCTATTTTAAAAATATTTAGAAAAGGATTTAGGCAAGCAGTAATCATATAAATATATGCTCGTACTACATTACTTAACAAATTGCATGGGCAGATCGGCTTGCATCTTGCCACCTCTGAATTTCAAGGAAAACGGATTCCACAACAAATCTTTCCTATCCATAGATGCTGAGCTGGTGGGAGCTAAGAGACATCTCCGATAATCCAAAATGAAAGATCTACTCTTTCAACAAGGTACGGGACAAGTTTGTAACATGTAGTGGAATGTACATCCGCAATATTTCTGATGTCCTCAATAGAAATGGAGATAATATGCTAGCTTTTGCCAACATAATAATAATAATAATAATAATAATAATAATAATAATAATAATAATAATAATAATAATAATAATATTGAAGAGGAAAATTAAATCTGTATTTAGTTTTGAGGGAATTCCCAAGTTTGGGTAAATTTCCCGGGATACATTCCTGCTCTGACCAACGTGTCTCACAAAATAGGTGAAAACGTTTCTTGCCAACATAACATATTAAATCATGTTACAGCAAATCACCACAAAGCAAGAATTTCCGTTTCGTGTTAGCATTCCCAAGACAATATTAAATCTTTATATATAATAAGATTATGCAGTCACAGACAAACTGGAGCTGGGGAATCAGGGCTGGATGCTCTTCATAACGCCTTGCAGTGGGTTCGATCGCTGGTCTGTTATCTAATGAGGTGAGCACTTTAATCACTGTGCTATCTCGGTCCCCAATGACAACATACATTAATATTAATTCTTCAAAACATTAGGAACAACATTCTGCAAGTTACAGTTGAATTATAATAACTCTCAGTAATAAGAGGCAAAAGAGCTTTTCAATAACACAAAAGACATGCTTCGCATCTGTCGCTACATAAGCACGTCTTCTTCTACCTCACTCAAGTCCAGCCACGTTAGTCATACATTCTTCTGAAGCAAACCCACCCCTTTGAAGATAGGGGGGGGGGGGAGGCTTCTTAACTCGTTGTAAGAGAAAGTTATCTACAATGCTCGGGTGCGGTATCTTAGGGTGATGATTCTCGAGGAAGTTTAGGAGGACATCTGGAGGTGACGATTCTCTCTCTCTCTCTCTCTCTCTCTCTCTCTCTCTCTCTCTCTCTCTCTCTCTCTCTCTCTCTCTCTCTCTCTCTCTCGAAAGCACCACTGTAAGATGATTATAATTCACAGTTTTGGTACTTGATGGATAATTATGATGGCCATGTAGTAGGTTGGCCCATGGCACCAGCTGCCCGTTGTGATACTATCTATAGCTGTAGGTCTTTTGGACTACAATATGACTAATCCGGACAGTTCAATGTTAATTTAAGTCTTCCTTCAGATACGGTTCTTTTTGTATGCCTACATCAAAACCAAACATTTTTTTAATATTCGCTACACATCTCTTATTATCGGATCACATCTGTCAAGTTACAACATTCCCTACCCCTGTTTCTCTTTACTTTGTTTTCTTTTCGTGACCTGGCCCGATGAGGACAGTTTTGTTTATTTATTTTTTGTTGGCCAGTCCTGGTGTCACACTCATAAAAATGAAAATTACGCTTTGCTGTTTGAGCACCCTAATTTAACCTAACCTAATCTAGGTTAGGCTAGGCTAGGTTAGGTTTAGTTAGTTACAATAGCGTATTTCATATATCTTATTTTGGATGTTACTGATAACCTTAAATGGGTTTTAATTCGTAATTTTCTGATCTGATGCTATAAATATCTATTACGTAGTTACAAGTAAGCGATGTTTCCCAATGCTAGTTACCACAAAATTGATTTCCTCTGTCCCGCCACTTCGCTTTTCCCCTGATTCCTCCCCTCTCCAATTCCTTAATTCGTACTGATAACCTCTTCCAGAATCATTCCTCTCTCTCTCTCTCTCTCTCTCTCTCTCTCTCTCTCTCTCTCTCTCTCTCTGCTCCATTTTTTACTTTCTTCCATTTTAAGCCTTCTCTCTAGCCACTTTAATCCTACCCTATTTTTCCTCACATCCATGAGTCAGTCAAGCAAAGTAAGTGGTCGTCTACACTTAACCTTCTGAAGTTCTAATTTTCTCAAGTTTGGATCCTTCTCCCACTTGGCATTTCCTTGAAACTCGAGGGACAGCCGGAATCGGAGTGGTCTCAGTTATATGGCAGGCGACGAGTTTTTTTTTTTTTTTATGATTGTGACACCAGGACGGGCCAAAAAAATATAAAATAATACAGCCCTTATCAGGCCTGGGCACGAAGAATACATAAAGAGAAACAGAGATGGAGAGTGTAATGACTTGTCAGATGATTACCCCCTAAATACATAAAAATACAACCAACGATATCTAACAGACCAACGCAAACCATTTTTT
The DNA here is from genome assembly GCA_037179515.1 of Halocaridina rubra. Taxonomy (NCBI): domain Eukaryota; kingdom Metazoa; phylum Arthropoda; class Malacostraca; order Decapoda; family Atyidae; genus Halocaridina; species Halocaridina rubra. The sequence continues at coordinate 79,138 of JAXCGZ010019136.1, forward strand.
TTTATCTTTTTTCTGTTTCTTTAAAATGAGAGCTTAACTTCATTCATCGTTCTCGGGTTATAACAAAATATCCCAAATACTTCCGGGCCAAGGGCGAGCCAGCTATCTCACTACATCTCAAGTAAAAAGGCTTGTGCCCCACCTGTTAAAAAGCGGATTTCCGACGCCCGATACTTGAAGGGGGGGGGGGGAGGTTAGTAGTGTGCGTCTGTTTATAAACTCCAAATTTAGTCATTTCCGTCTGGGGTCTCCCCAGTGCTACTTCAATCACAGCATTTATCTTTTGTCTTGCTTTTATGATCATTATTATTATTATTATTATTATTATTATTATTATTATTATTATTATTATTATTATTATTATTATTATTATTATTATTATTATTATTGCTATTATTATTATAATCATTATTATTTTTATTATTATTATTATTATTATTATTATTATTGCTACTACTACTACTACTACTGTCATTGAGTAGTAAAATGGCTTCCTTTATTCAGGGGATATACTCTTTGGTGTGTGTGACATCTGGGAGGGTAAAGAAAATTGCCCTCATCAGGCCCGGTTCCCTGGAAAAAAAGAAGCGAAAAACAGAGATGGGGAGCGTTATGTCTTGTCAGAAGTGAAGGGATAATAAGGGATTTGCAACGAATATGCAAGAATATCTGGTGTAGAAGTAAGCATAGGAATAAAGTGTTTGACACTGTTCCACATAGGAGACTTATTAGGAAGTTGCAAGCAATGGCTAGAATAGGTGGAAATGTCTTGGAATGAATAAAAACTTATTTAGAAAGAAGGGAACAGAGGGTTAGAGTAAGACACTCAGAGTCTGAATGGAGAAGAGTTAGTAGTGGAGTTCCACAGGGTTCAGTCTTAGGGCCACTTTTGTTCCTTGTATATGTAAATGACCTACCAGAGTCTGTAAATTCATTCATGAATATGTTTGCAGATAATGCAAAGATTGTAAAGAAAGTAAAAAACGAGAACAATGGTAGAGAACTTCAGGAAGATCTAAATAGTCTGCATGAGTGCTCAGAAAAGTGGCTAATGAAATTCAATACTTCAAAATGTAAGGTAATGAGAATGGGTACAAGTGCAAGAAGGCCCAAGCTTGACTACTCGGTGGCTGGAGTACAATTTCAAGAGACAGAAAATGAGAGAGATCTAGGAGTAAACATACTTGCAGATTTGTCTCCAGAAATTCATATAAAAGGCATAGTAAGGGCAGCATATGCCTTCTTATCAAATGTAAAGGTAGCCTTCAGGCACATGGACAAGGAAATGTTCAGAAATATTTATGTAACCTATGTGAGGCCAAAACTCGAATATGCAGCCCTCTTTCAGAATCCGCACTTGATAAAGCACATAGCTAAGCTTGAAAAAGTTCAAAGACATGCCACGAAACTGGTGTCAGAATTACGCAATCTCAGTTATGATGAGAAGCTGAGGGAATTAGACTTACCATCACTCGAAGCTAGAAGATTGAGGGGGGATATGATGACAGTCTTTAAATTCCTTCATGCTTATGATAGAGTGGATAGGGATCGATATTTTGATATGGCAGGCTCTAGAACTAGAGGTCATAGTTTGAAGCTTCGTAAGAAAACTTCTTTGCAAGATGTAAGGAAATACTTTTTCAGTGTAAGAGTAGTTGATAATTGGAGTTGGCTAAGCGAGGAGGTAGTTAAAGCTAACTCAATCCATAGGTTTAAGGACAGGTATGATAAGTATCACTAAGTAGAAAATGGAACCGATAAGGAGACGGGAAGATACGAGCTTTGGGCTCTTTCCCGTAAACACAATTAGGTAATCACATACATACAAACATACATACATATATATATATATATATATATATATATATATATATATATATATATATATATATATATATATATATATATATATATATATATATATATATATATATATATATATATATATATATATATACACACACGTGTGTGTGTACTTAAGTATAATTACCTAATTACCTAATTGTGTCTGGTCGGTTCCTTTTTGTACTTAGTGATACTTATCATACCTGTCCTTAAAACTATGGATTGAGTTAGCGTTAACTACCTCCTCGCTTAGCCAATTCCATTTATCAACTACTCTTACACTAAAAAAGTACTTCCTTACATCCTGCAAAGAAATTTTCTTACGAAGCTTCAAACTATGACCTCTAGCTCTAGTGCCAGCCATATCAAAATATCGTTCCCTATCCACTCTATCATAACCATGAAGGAATTTAAAGACTGTCACATATCCCCCCCCAATCTTGTAGCTTCGAGTGATGGTAAGTCTAATTTCCTCAGCCTCTCATAATAACTGTGATTGCGTATTTCTGGCACCAGTTTCGTGGCATGTCTTTGCACTTTTTCCAGCTTAACTACCTGCTTTTTCAAGTGTGGATTCCAAAAGGGGCTGTATATTCAAGTTTTGGCCACACATAGGCTACATAAATATTTCTGAACATTTCCTTGTCCATGTGCCTGAAGGCTACCCTTACATTTGCTAAGAGTGCATATGCTGCCCTTACTATACCATTTATATGCATTTCTGGAGACAACTCTACCAGTATGTTTACTCCTATATCTCTCTCATTTTCTGTCTCTTGAAGTTGTGCTCCTGCCACCGAGTAGTCAAGCTTGGGCCTTCTTGCACTTGTACCCATTCTCATTACCTTACATTTTGAAGTATTTCTTTAGCCACTTTTCTGACCACTCATGCAGACTATATAGATCTTCCTGAAGTTTTCTACCATTGTTCTCGTTTCTTACTTTCTTCACAATCTTTGCATCATCTGCAAGCATATTCATGAAACAATTTACACTCTGGTAGGTCATTTACATATACAAGGTACAAAAGTGGCCCTAAAACTGAACCCTGTGGAACTCCACTACTAACTCTTCTCCATTTAGACACTGAGTGTCTTACTCTAACCCTCTGTTCCCTTCCTTCTAAGTAAGTTTTAATCCATTCCAAGACATTTCCCCCTATTCTAGCCATTGCTTACAGTTTCTTAATAAGTTTCCCGTGTGGGACAATGTCAAATGCTTTCTGGAAGTCTAGGAATATGCAATGTGCCCAGCCCTCTCTTTCCTGTATGTGTGTGAGTGAGTGTGAGTGTGTGTGTATGTGTGTATATATATATATATATATATATATATATATATATATATATATATATACTGTATATATATATATATATATATATATATATATATATATATATATATATATATATATATATATATATATATATATATATATATATATATATATATATATATATATATATATATATATATATATATAGAGTGTGACACTAGGACGGGCCAAAAAACTAATAATATAAAACTGCCCTCATCAGGCCTGGGCACGAAGAACACAATAAGTATAAGAGAAATAGATGGAGAGTGTAGTGACTTGTCAGATGTGAAGGGAAAACAAGAGATGTGTAACGAATATCCGAGAAAATTTGGTGTTGATGTACATACATATACACACGCCTCATTCACCCTTGTAGGGAGGAGTGGCCGAGACAAAACACGCACATTCACCACGATCCACACATACTTCAACCACTCCTCAGAGCTTCTTGGGGGTAAAGGGTTGCCACGACTCTCCCCCCCTTCCACTTTGCTTGGATCATGCACAAGGTAGGCGGGCAAGGATATTCTGCAATGAGCCCGACAGCAGCATCTGGCTTACCTCCACCGCTTCATAACCTGGCAACTCCCCTCACACACATCCATCACATTTCACTGAGCTAGCAGGTGCCAGAAATCCATTTTGAACCATCTTCTGGTTCAACAGAGACTCTGACCAGAGCAGTGGAAGAAAGCTCGAGTGAATACAGCGAACATTTGATACCGCGGGAACCCAGTTTTTACCGCAAGAAATCGCTGACCAAGTTACTGAGACCAAATCCGATACTTTCAAGAAGCCTCTAACCAAAGTATTGAGACCAAGGTTTTCTAGTCTCAACAAGCTTCTGAACAAATCATTATTTAAAGGATATGACTTCAAAAAGGCTCGAACAAATACTCTGGAACTAAATTCATCCAAGAAAAACAATTTACGACAAAAGGAATGTAAAATTGATAATGTGCAACTAGTACAAACAGAGTCAGTATTACATATAGTAGTAGTAGTTTATTGACAAGCAAGAATTATTTTTTTTTACAATACAATGAATTACAAAGACAATAAAAATAAATAATAAAAAACAAGAAGATACCAACAATATCACCACTTATTTGTCCATTAAAAAACATTACAATATATTCAGCTTAATACGAGTTACCTCATACACCATTATTTAATACAGCCTTTGGCGCCACTACAGTGTGAAACTGTGACAGATAATATGGCACCAAAAGAATCTGACACAAGGATTATTCCTTTATCCCCAACGAATACTGGAACATCTAAAATAGTGAACGTAACAAAAGATTTAGATGATTTTCTTATCCAGAACACTTTTACACATCAGAAAATCAGTGATCATATCTCCGTTTCTTACAATTCAGATAGGTTGATAAGGTCACCTTCTGATGAATATTTGGCACTTCCAAATAAATTCTCAATTACACTTTTAAATATTATTTTTCCTTTAGAAAGGAAAAACTAAACAAAAGAGTTAAGAAATCTTCCTTAGTTATCATTTACATTACAACCACGGTTAACCTCACTCTCCTCATAGGCAGGTTGTCTGAATCAAAGATATTGCCTCATGTAACTCCATTGTTGATGTAGGAATAACCACGCTACATTTCCATTTCTTCCGAAATGTTAAGAATCTTACATATTTACTGAAGACGGAGGCTCATTAAAAAAAATCCATGAGATCATAAAATATTTGTATTGGTATCCACATTTCATTTCTTTTTTTTATTATCTGTAACTGAATGAGGCCAGTTTTTATCCTCTGAAGCCCATAATGACTTCTGGAATTCTGGCGGTGGTGATGGACGTAATGACCAAAGATGTGAGAGAAGCAGTGCCATGGTGCATATTGTATGCAGATGACACTGTATTGTGTGCAGAAACCCAGCCACTGAGGGGGGCTGGGACTGGGAGAAACGATAGTCAATGTGGTATGTGCCTATGCCCCACAAACTGGTTGTACAGCAGAGGTGAAGGATACATTTTGGGAGGAGATGGACCAGGAGCTTAGAACAATTTCTATAAGGGAGAGGGTAATTTTGGGAGGAGATCTAAATGGCCACTTGGGAATTGGGAGGGCTGGGATAGGTAGAGTTCATGGGGCTGGGGGTTGGTGAGAGAAATGAGGGGGGGGGAGAGAGTGATTGATTTTGCAGTGGCATTTTATCTGGCATTGGTCAACACATTCTTTGAGAAAAAGGAAAACATTGATTACATACAGTAGTGGTAGAAAGGAGAGCCAGATAGAGTTATTGTTGTGTAGGAGAGACCATCTGAAGGCGATTAGCAACTGTAAAGTAATAAATGGGGAGAGTGTAGCAGTGCAACATAGGCTAGTAGTAACTGATTGCAGGCTCAGGAAATGTAGGAAAAGTAAGGAGCCGAGGATGGACCCAAAGATAAAGTGGTGGAGATTGAAAGATGCAGAGCTGAGAGCTATGTTTAAGGGAAGAGTGTTAGAAGCGATAAGGTTGCATGAAGATGTACAAGAATGGTGGACAGAGAATAGTAAGGTGATTTTGAGGGTTGGTGAGGAGGTACTTGGAAAGTCATCAGGAAGGAAACCCCCAAATGATAAAGAGTCATGGTGGTGGAATGAGGAAGTGTATGAATGGGTGAAGAACAAGAAAAAAGCTAAGAAAAAGGCAGATTTATCAGGCCTGGAGTAGGATAAAGAAGAATACAAGCAGGCAAAGAAGGAGGCAAGGAGAGCAGTAGCAAAAGCAAAGGCAGAGAAATTGAATGAAGTCTATGAAGAGCTGGAAACACCAGAAGGAGAGGAGAAAATATGGCGAATTGCCAAGGCCCGAGATGCTGTAACCAAGGAATTGACCCAAGTAAGACAAATAAAGGATAACCATGGAGTAGCTCTAGCAGAAGAGGATGAAATAAAAAGCAGATGGGAAACTTATTTTGAAAGATTACTAAATGAAGAGAACCCAAGAGCAGTATTTGAAGATGAACTTCCAAGTGAAGCAGTTACAACAACGGTGGCTAGAAGAGAGGTGAGCTGGCAGTAAGGAAAATGAAAAATGGAAAGGCAGCAGGACCTGATAAGATGCCAGTGGAGGTATGGAAGAGTCTTGGAGAGGAAGGCATAGATATCTTGTGGGACTTAATGCAAAAGATCTTTAGTCAGGCAAAGATGCCAGAGGAATGGAGAGGAAGCTTAATCATCCCAATCTATAAAGGGAAGGGAGACATTCAAGAGTGTGGAAAGTAAAGAGGTATAAAGTTAAGTCATACTATGAAGGTATGGGAGAAGATCATGGAGAGGAGACTCAGAGAGGTAACGTTGGCTGCATGCCTGGAAGAGGGACAGTGGATGCCATATTTGCCTTGAGACAAATGATGGAAAAGCATATGGAGAAACAGAAAGGACTGCATATGGTCTTTATTGATCTGGAAAAGGCATATGATCGTGTACCACGTCAAGAGGGGTGGAGGTGTATTAGAGAAAAGGGAGTCCCCGAGAAATATGTAAGAATCATCCAAGATATGTATGAGAGGGCAGAGGCAAATGTTAAGGACAGTGTGGGCTTGACGAAAAGTCTCTCAGTAAATGTTGGTCTGCATCAAGGGTCTGCTTTGAGTCCATATCTATTTGATCTGGTCTTGGCTGTAGTAACCCAGGGTATTAGAGATCATTCTCCATGGTGTATGTTCTTTGCAGATGACATTGTACTGTGTAGCAACAGAAGAGAGGTAGTGGAGGAGAAGCTTGAGGAGTGGAGAAGAGTGATGGAGGATAGAGGACTGAAAATCAGCAGGAGGAAGACAGAGTACTTGAGGCTGAGAGATGATGAGGATGGGGAGGTCAATTTGCAGGGGAAGGTGTTGAAAAGAGTTGAAAAGTTCAAGTATTTGGGATCAACAGTAGCAGAGGATGGTGAACTAGAGTCAGAAATAACCCACATAATACAAGCGGGATGGAAGAACTGGAAGAAAGTGTCTGGGGGTGCTGTGCGACAGGAGAATAGGGATTAAGTTGAGGGGTAAAGTGCATAAGACAGTTGTGAGACCTGCAATGATGTATAGAGCAGAGACATGGGCAATAAAGAAGACACAAGAGAAAAAACTGGATGTGGCAGAGATGAGGATGTTGAGACGGATGTGTGGGGATGACAAGAAGCGATAAGATCAGAAACGAGGTAATTAGAGGTACCCCAAAAGTTAGAGAAATATCAGATAAGATACAAGAAAGTAGACTAAGATGGTATGGTCATGTCGTTAGGAGGGATGAACAGTATGTTGGGAGGAGGGTGATGGAAATGGATATACAGGGTAGGAGAAGGAGAGGGAGACCAAAGCGTAGGTGGATGGATTGCATCAATGACGACCTGAGGTCTAAAGGTTTGTTGGGTGATGAGGTATGGGACAGAAACAAATGGAGAAAACTGGCCAGAAACATCGACCCCACATAAAAGTGGGAAAAGATGTAGACGAAGGAGAAGATTGTATTGTGTGCAGATAGGAGGGAGGATTTGGAGGAGAAGTTAAAGGGATGGAGAGCAGCACTTGAGGAGAGAGGAATGAGGATAAGCAGGTCGTAGACCGAATATATGTGTGCCAACATTGCTGAGGATGGTGGACATAGCATAAGAATGGATGGGGAAGAAATAAAGAGAGTACAGAAGTTCAAGTACTTGGGGTCCATAGTAGAGGCTAGTGGAGGCATGGATCAAGAAGTGAGACATCGAATTCAGGCAGGATGGAATGACTGGAGGTCTGCATCTGGTGTTCTCTGTGACAAGAAGGTACCACTGAGATTGAATGGAAAGTTTCATAGGACCGTTGTAAGACCAGCTCTGTTATATGGGACAGAAACAGCAAATATGAGGAGGACAGATGAGAAGGGGATGGCTGTAGCAGAGATGAGAATGTTGAGGTGGATGTCTGGAGTAACAAGGAAGGATAGAATTAGGAATGAGTATATAAGAGGATCGACAAAGGTAGATGAATTATCAAAGAAAATACTGGATGGAAGGCTTAGATGGTCTGGACACCTGTTACGACGAACATCATGTTGCAAGACATACGTTGGCGTGATTGTATAGGGGAAGACTTGCAATGGAAGGGTATTGATGAAAATGAAGCACAAAACAGAAATAGATGGAGACGACTCATTCACAACGGCGACCCTATATAAAAATGGGTTAAAGTTGAGAAGAAGAAGAAGACTTGC
>JAXCGZ010019136.1:92500-94040 GCA_037179515.1 Halocaridina rubra
TCTAGATGTTTGAGGAAAGTAGTTTGGGTACAGTAGAAGTGAGCAATTAAGTTGTCACAAAGGAGAGAAATTTTAAGTAGTCACCGTGGCTCAAGCGGTAGCGTCCGTGACTCTGAGGCGTAAGGTCGAGGATTCGCGCCCCGTCACGGTCTGAGGTTAGCAAGGGCATGCACTCAGGGTAACGGTTACATCTGCCAAAACAAGGCGCTCGCAAGAAGGCAACCGTCCTAGCCCTTGGTTGAAAAGGGATTCCGTGACGTAAAACCAGAGCAGGAGAGAAATTGTAAGATATTAATTTTGGGGACTTTAAATCTTAGAGAAATAGGCCAGAATAGTCTTGACTCAAAGTGAAGAGGAGTCTTTTGGGGCAAGATTTCTAGATTGTGTGCAAGCAAAGTTTGTTCGCACCAAAGTTCACTCGAGTCGAGTCGTGTCGAGTCACATCACCTTCAACGGCGAGGTATGCACAGTCCAGAATTGATTAGCCGCGAATTGACATGACTTGCTAGGACTGGTATGAATCAATGTTATATAAACGAGTCACAAAATATAATTAAGAGGTCTCGAGTCACATTCATTCAATCTGAAACAGCCGAAATTATGCGGAATGAATGAGTCTGCTGAAGTCACACGAGTCTCCTGATATTTAGAATACCCCCAAGAGAGTTTACCCCAAGATGTTTAGTCACACGAAAATACAAACATGACCTTAGTAAGCATGAGAATGTTTTGCTATGAGTCAAGAAGTTATAAAAGGTTCAATTTAGATCAACATGACTTTCACAATGTCACTATGAGTCATCCAGTCATATTATATGAACTTTGTCTGGGCCAAAGCTCGTGTCGCCAAGGATAAGCAAATGGGAGCCACAGCGACTCATTCATGAATGAGATGAGTATTCTTAAAACAACAAATAATGTAACGTGAAACCTGATTCATTCTTAAGACTCACTATGGAAGGTGGAGGTATCTATGTTTCATTTTCTAGCATTTGCAAGCTCATTAACTCAAAAAAGTACTCTATTGGAGGTAGGCACACCAATGGTGAAAATGTAATCACAAGTCTGGGCTTGGTAAGAAGAGAGAGTTCTCTTGCAATGAGGGTGTTCTTGCTTCCCCTTCGAGGAAGGAGAAGCTTTACAGTTTGACTCAGCAAGGAGGTCTGTATAGCATTCCATCGCCTGAACCTCTTGAAGTTAAAGGGGAATATAGTGGGTAGGCGGTACAAATTCATCAGACGTATATGGACAGCTTAGAAGAATGAAGACTATGTTGGAAGTGTATCTTTTCAGGCTCTGGTTGTACGTGGGGAAAGTATATCCATATTAATACTTATAATAAAAAAAAGAAAGAAAGAAGAGAAGAGATCGTTTTGGGTATATTTCTAAAAGTTTTCACGTATTATACACTATGATACTTATATAGGCTTTTAAATGAATTGAATATATACAAAATGAAAATTCGACGAAGAAAACACCAACCTCTAATAATTCTTAATTTCTCAACAACAAAGGGGTAATTCTCTCTCTCTCTCTCTCT
>JAXCGZ010019137.1:0-5000 GCA_037179515.1 Halocaridina rubra
TTACTCCGACCTTGGGAGACTTACCTAGGCTCTTGACCTGAGAGCTTTTCCCACTTCCATTTTTACGATCGCTAGTACACCTATCTGACTCTATGGTTCCTGAAGAATTACTGCCGCCACTGTCACATTCATCTCTAAGTGAACTAAATGAATTAGCAACCTGTAGTCTAAAAGTATCATTTTTCTTAAGAACCATCTTCGTTGAACCCTTATTCACAACTTTCCAGTCGTCTTCATTATTCAGTTGTCCCTTCTTGGTTAACACCTCTACTTTACCTCTCAGATCCCTGTTCTCCTCACCTAAGGATCTGACCTCCTGCCTGACTGCTGCCAACTCATTTCTTAAATTAAAAATGAGTTTGCTTGCGTCAGACGAGGACAAATCCCCAGCACAGCCACAAACAGCACCAACAACGACACCACCACCAACACCACTACCACTAACACCACCAGCACAAAGAACACCACCACTCTCCATTGTACTAAGTATGGTCAAGACTAGAGCTACTGAAAGCACGTCCTCACTGGATGAACCCAGGAACTAAACTGATGAACCCAGGAACTAAAGATTATCATATAATAGTAATTATGGTATAATAATAATGGTGCAATAATAGTAATAATAAAATAAATAATTAATAAAAAAGAAAGTAGAAGTAAAGGTTAATCAATTGTAAATACACAAGAATATTATGTTATCTCCAAAATTACTTTTTTTTCAAACTTGAATGAAGCATGCTTGATAATATGGGATCAATTACAAATGAACCATGATATAAATTTACATTTCGGTGCTCGGTTAAGTTAATTAATGCAGATTCCAAGATGTTTCAGTTGATAATATCCTTACTTCTTACTAAAATGGAATCACTGTTACAGTCAATATGGTGATGGCAAGCAGCCTAATGCTTGAACAAGGCATTGGAAGACTGACAATTTCGAACGTTATATTTATATTGATTGACACGAAATTCTCATGATTTGCTGGTCTGGCCAACATAATACTTATCACAATCTTTACATGAAATCTTATACATAATATAAGAAGTGGAAACAAAACTATTTTTAATCAACATATTGCAAAAAGTATTTTCATATTTGAATAGTACACGGACATTTAATGTTCTCAAAATCTTGTTTAAAGAATAAGGAATAACTAGGGTATTATTAAAATTCGAAACAACCTTGCTATCGGGGAGGGATGGTCCATAAAATATGCGTTTTGCAGCATTGAAACAGATATTTAAGAACCAATTGGGATAAGAAAGATTTTTTTTTCCCAATATTAATGATTTTATCAATCTCTGCATCAAGAAATTCCAACGTTACAATACTTTACGTTCTGAGAAAAAGAAAATAATAATACTTTGCCATTCTTAGATATATTGTTACATAGAAAACCTTTTTCATTGAAGTTTGATATTTTTAGAAAGCCCACAAATAATCTATCTTATGTGCATTTTTATTCTTGTCATGATCTTAAAATAAAGAAATCTAGATTTTCTTCAATGTTTCTCAGAGAGTTACATATTGTAGGGCCGGAAATTCTTGATGCCGAGATTGATAAAATAATTGATATTGGAAAAAATATTTATTATCCCAATTGGTTCTTAAATATTTGTTTCAGTGCTGTAAAACACATATTTCACAGACCATCCCTCCAGAGATGTCAAAGCTTAGTCAACATTTTGAGAACATTAAATGTCCGTTTAATTTTCAAATGTGAAAATACTTTTGCAATATGTTGATTAAAAATATTTTTGTTTCCACTTCTAATATTATGTATAAGATTCCATGTAAAGATTGTGATAACTATTATGTTGGCCAGTCTAGCAAAATCATGAGCATTTCTTGTCAATCAACATAAATATAACGTTCGAAATTGTCAGTCTTCCAGTGCCTTGTTCAAGCATTATGCTGATTGCAATCTCCATACAGACTGGAACAATGATTCTATTTTACTAAGAAGTAAGGATATTATTACTTGAAACATCTTGGAATCTGCTTCATTCAAGTTTGAAAAAAAAGTAATTTTGGAAATAACACAATATACTGGTGTATTTACAATTGATTCACTTTTACTTCTTTTTCTTATTATTAATCATTTCTTTTATTATTACTATTATTGTACCATTATTATTATCATCTCATAATTACTATTATATGATTATTTATGTAATGATGATATTGTTTGTATCTAAATGATCTGGATTCGGGTATCAGTAGTAACCTAAGTAAATTCGCAGACGACACTAAAATAGGTAGAATTATAAATGGAAAAGAAGACATTCATGCTTTACAGGAAGATCTAAATAGATTATCTGAATGGTCGGACAAATGGCAAATGGAATTTAATGTTGAAAAATGTGAAGTAGTTAAAATGGGTACTATAAAAGACAATACTAGTTATAAGCTAAATAACCACGAAATCATGAGTTCTCAGTGTGAAAGGGATTTGGGAGTTCTTGTGAGCAGTAATCTTAAGCCAAGAGAGCAATGCACAGCAGTCAGAAATAAAGCAAACAGAATTTTAGGATTTATCTCAAGAAGTGTTAGCAATAGGACGGAAAAAGTTATTTTGCAGCTCTATCTTGGATTAGTTAGGCCCCGTTTAGATTATGCTGTGCAATTCTGGTCACCCTATTATAGGATGGAAATTGAATCCTTGGAGAGAGTGCAGCGAAGAATGACCAAGATGATACACAATATCAGAAATCTACCATATGAGGACAGATTAAAAAAACTTAATCTACATTCTCTAGAGAGGCGAAGAGTCAGGGGGGATATGATTGAAGTGTATAAATGGTTTAAAGGGATTAACAAGGGAGATATTAATAAAGTTTTAAAAATTCATGATCAAACCAGAACTCGAAATAATGGATTTAAGCTTGATAAATTTAGGTTCAGAAGGGAAATTGGTAAAAATTGGTTTGGTAATAGAGTAGCTGATGCATGGAACAGGCTTCCTAGTAGGATAGTAAATGCCAATACCTTAGACACCTTCAAATGTAGATTAGATAGACATATGACAGAGGTAGGGTGGGTATGAATAGGTTAGTGCTTATTAGAAAAATCATAAAAAGAAAAATAGAATAAATAAGTAGAGTAGAATAGAATAGGTTAGACATGCTGAAAACACCATTAAAAAATGGAGCTGCCTCGTGTGACTACCTAATTGTGTTTACGGGAAAGAGCCCAAAGCTCGTATCTTCCCGTCTCCTGATCGGTTCCATTTTAGACTTAGTCATACTTATCATACCTGTCCTTAAAACTATGGATTGAGATAGCATTAACTACCTCCTCGCTTAGCGAATTCCAATTATCAATTACTCTTACACTGAAAAAGTATTTCCTTACATCCTGCAAAGAAGTTTTCTTAAGAAGCTTCAAACTATGACCTCTAGTTCTAGAGCCAGCCATATCAAAATATCGATCCCTATCCACTCTATCATAACCATGAAGGAATTTAAAGACTGTCACCATATCCCCCCTCACTCTTCTACCTTCGAGTGATGGTAAGTCTAATTCCCTCAGCCTCTCATCATAACTGAGATTGCGTATTTCTGGCACCAGTTTCGTGGCATGTCTTTGAACTTTTTCAAGCTTAGCTATGTGCTTTTTCAAGTGCGGATTCCAAAAGGGGGCTGCATATTCGAGTTTTGGCCTCACATAGGTTACATAAATATTTCTCAACATTTCCTTGTCCATGTGCCTGAAGGCTACCCTTACATTTGATAAGAATGCATATGCTGCCCTTACTATGCCATTTATATGTATTTCTGGAGACAAATCTGCCAGTATGTTTACTCCTAGATCTCTCTCATTTTCTGTCTCTTGAAGTTGTACTCCAGCCACCGAGTAGCCAAGCTTGGGCCTTCTTGCACTTGTACCCATTCTCATTACCTTACATTTTGAAGTATTGAATTTCATTAGCCACTTTTCTGATCACTCATGCAGATTATTTAGATCCTCCTGAAGTTCTCTACCATTGTTCTCGTTTTTTACTTTCTTCACAATCTTTGCATCATCTGCAAACATATTCATGAATGAATTTACAGACTCTGGTAGGTCATTTACATATACAAGGAACAAAAGTGGCCCTAAAACTGAACCCTGTGGAACTCCACTACTAACTCTTCTCCATTCAGACACTGAGTGTCTTACTCTAACCCTCTGTTCCCTTCCTTCTAAGTAAGTTTTTATCCATTCCAAAACATTTCCACCTATTCTAGCCATTGATTGCAGCTTCCTAATAAGTCTCCCATGTGGAACAGTGTCAAACGCTTTCTGGAAGTCTAGGAATATGCAATCTGCCCAGCCCTCTCTTTCCTGTAAGATTTGGCTTACCTCATCATAAAATTCTAATAAGTTTGTTACTGTTGATCTACCTTCTCTGAAGCCATGTTGCCTCACTGACAAAAAGTTGAAGGATTCCAAGTGAAGAGAGATATGTTTCCTTAGTAGTTTCTCCATAAGTTTGCAAACTATGCTGGTCAAGGAAACTGGTCTATAGTTCAGAGCCGTATCCCTCCTTCCCTTTTTGAAGATAGGTATCACATTTGCTTGTTTCCAGCATCTTGGAATCTCCCCCGACTCCAGTGACTCCTTAAATATGATACTTAGTGCCACTGATATTGTGTTTGCGCATTTTTTAAGCACATGAGGGGATATGTCATCAGGACCTGTAGCTTTATGAACATCTAAATCCATCAGCGCTTTGCATACCTCTGTGGCTGTAAGGTTGATGTTCTCTAATACCGGCCCTTGAGCTTCTATCACTGCAATCTGAGGGGGTGGGGTATTTTCTACTGTAAATACTGACTGAAACTCCTTGTTCAATTCTTTGCAGATCTCTTCGTCCGTCTCAGTGATGCTTCCATCCGCTCTCTTTAGCCTTAAAACCTGTTCTTTTACCTTCAGTTTTCCTCTGATAAAGCTGTGGAAAAGCTTGGGATTTTCTTTAGCCTTCCTGGTGATGTCCCTCTCATAATCTCTCTCTG
>JAXCGZ010019137.1:7500-93876 GCA_037179515.1 Halocaridina rubra
TATAATAATAATGAAAATTATTATAATAGAGATAATACTAACAACAATGCAATAATAAGGATAAGAATAATATATATAATAATCACAGAAAAACAATAATACTAAGAATTATAATATTAAAAATACTAACAATAACATCATTATAAAGATTATCATACAATAGTAATTATGGTATAATAATAATGGTGCAATAATAGTAATAAAAAAAGAAATAATTAATAACAAAAGTAAAGTAGAAGTAAAAGTGAATCAATTGTAATACACAAGAATATTATGTTATCTTCAGAATTACTTTTTTTCAAATTTGAATGAAGTCTGCTTGATAATATGGGATCAATTACAAATGAACCATGATATAAATTTACATTTCGGTGCTCGGTTAAGCTAATTATTGCAGATTCCAAGATGTTTCAAGTGATAATATCCTTACTTCTTTCTAAAATGGAATCATTGTTACAGTCAATATGGTGATGGCAATCAGCCTAATGCTTGAACAAGGCACTGGAAGACTGACAATTTCGAACGTTATATTTATATTGATTGACACGAAATTCTCATGATTTGTTGATCTGGCCAACATAATACTTATCACAATCTTTACATAAAATCTTATACATAATATAAGAAGTGGAAACAAAACTATTTGTAATCAACATATTGCAAAAAGTATTTTCATATTTGAATAGTACACGGACATTTAATGTTCTCAAACTCTTGATTAAAGAATAAGGAATAACTAGGGTATTATTAAAATTCGAAACAACCTTGCTACTGGGGAGGGATGGTCCGTAAAATATGCGTTTTGCAGCATTGAAACAGATATTTAAGAACCAATTGGGATAAGAAAGATTTTTTTTCCAATATTAATGATTTTATCAATCTCTGCATCAAGAAATTCCAACGTTACAATACTTTACGTTCTGAGAAAAAGAAAATAATAATACTTTGCCATTCTTAGATATATTGTTACATAGAAAACCTTTTTCATTGAAGTTTGATATTTTTAGAAAGCCCACAAATAATCTATCTTATGTTCATTTTTATTCTTGTCATGATCTTAAAATAAAGAAATCTAGATTTTCTTCAATGTTTCTCAGAGAGTTGCATATTGTAGGGCCGGAAATTCTTGATGCCGAGATTGATAAAATAATTGATATTGGAAAAAAATATTTATTATCCCAATTGGTTCTCAAATATTTGTTTCAGTGCTGTAAAACATATTTCACAGACCATCCCTCCAGAGATGTCAAAGCTTAGTCAACATTTTGAGAACATTAAATGTCCGTTTAATTTTCAAATGTGAAAATACTTTTGCAATATGTTGATTAAAAATATTTTTGTTTCCACTTCTAATATTATGTATAAGATTCCATGTAAAGATTGTGATAACTATTATGTTGGCCAGTCTAGCAAAATCATGAGCATTTCTTGTCAATCAACATAAATATAACGTTCGAAATTGTCAGTCTTCCAGTGCCTTGTTCAAGCATTATGCTGATTGCAATCTCCATACAGACTGGAACAATGATTCTATTTTACTAAGAAGTAAGGATATTATTACTTGAAACATCTTGGAATCTGCTTCATTCAAGTTTGAAAAAAAATAATTTTGGAAATAACACAATATTCTGGTGTATTTACAATTGATTCACTTTTACTTCTTTTTCTTATTATTAATCATTTCTTTTATTATTACTATTATTGTACCATTATTATTATCATCTCATAATTACTATTATATGATTATTTATGTAATGATGATATTGTTTGTATCTAAATGATCTGGATTCGGATATCAGTAGTAACCTAAGTAAATTCGCAGACGACACTAAAATAGGTAGAATTATATATGGAAAAGAAGACATTCATGCTTTACAGGAAGATCTAAATAGATTATCTGAATGGTCGGACAAATGGCAAATGGAATTTAATGTTGAAAAATGTAAAGTAGTTAAAATGGGTACTATAAAAGACAATACTAGTTATAAGCTAAATAACCACGAAATCATGAGTTCTCAGTGTGAAAGGGATTTGGGAGTTCTTGTGAGCAGTAATCTTAAGCCAAGAGAGCAATGCACAGCAGTCAGAAATAAAGCAAACAGAATTTTAGGATTTATCTCAAGAAGTGTTAGCAATAGGACGGAAAAAGTTATTTTGCAGCTCTATCTTGGATTAGTTAGGCCCCGTTTACATTATGCTGTGCAATTCTGGTCACCCTATTATAGGATGGAAATTGAATCCTTGGAGAGAGTGCAGCGAAGAATGACCAAGATGATACACAATATCAGAAATCTACCATATGAGGACAGATTAAAAAAACTTAATCTACATTCTCTAGAGAGGCGAAGAGTCAGGGGGGATATGATTGAAGTGTATAAATGGTTTAAAGGGATTAACAAGGGAGATATTAATAAAGTTTTAAAAATTCATGATCAAACCAGAACTCGAAATAATGGATTTAAGCTTGATAAATTTAGGTTCAGAAGGGAAATTGGTAAAAATTGGTTTGGTAATAGAGTAGCTGATGCATGGAACAGGCTTCCTAGTAGGATAGTAAATGCCAATACCTTAGACACCTTCAAATGTAGATTAGATAGACATATGACAGAGGTAGGGTGGGTATGAATAGGTTAGTGCTTATTAGAAAAATCATAAAAAGAAAAATAGAATAAATAAGTAGAGTAGAATAGAATAGGTTAGACATGCTGAAAACACCATTCAAAAATGGAGCTGCCTCGTGTGATTACCTAATTGTGATTACCTGATTGTGTTTACGGGAAAGAGCCCAAAGCTCGTATCTTCCCGTCTCCTGATCGCTTCCATTTTAGACTTAGTCATACTTATCATACCTGTCCTTAAAACTATGGATTGAGATAGCATTAACTACCTCCTCGCTTAGCGAATTCCAATTATCAATTACTCTTACACTGAAAAAGTATTTCCTTACATCCTGCAAAGAAGTTTTCTTAAGAAGCTTCAAACTATGACCTCTAGTTCTAGAGCCAGTCATATCAAAATATAGATCCCTATCCACTCTATCATAACCATGAAGGAATTTAAAGATTGTCACCATATCCCCCCTCACTCTTCTAGCTTCGAGTGATGGTAAGTCTAATTCCCTCAGCCTCTCATCATAACTGAGATTGCGTATTTCTGGCACCAGTTTCGTGGCATGTCTTTGAACTTTTTCAAGCTTAGCTATGTGCTTTTTCAAGTGCGGATTCCAAAAGGGGGCTGCATATTCGAGTTTTGGCCTCACATAGGTTACATAAATATTTCTCAACATTTCCTTGTCCATGTGCCTGAAGGCTACCCTTACATTTGATAAGAATGCATATGCTGCCCTTACTATGCCATTTATATGTATTTCTGGAGACATATCTGCCAGTATGTTTACTCCTAGATCTCTCTCATTTTCTGTCTCTTGAAGTTGTACTCCAGCCACCGAGTAGTCAAGCTTGGGCCTTCTTGCACTTGTACCCATTCTCATTACCTTACATTTTGAAGTATTGAATTTCATTAGCCACTTTTCTGACCACTCATGCAGATTATTTAGATCCTCCTGAAGTTCTCTACCATTGTTCTCGTTTTTTACTTTCTTCACAATCTTTGCATCATCTGCAAACATATTCATGAATGAATTTACAGACTCTGGTAGGTCATTTACATATACAAGGAACAAAAGTGGCCCTAAAACTGAACCCTGTGGAACTCCACTACTAACTCTTCTCCATTCAGACACTGAGTGTCTTACTCTAACCCTCTGTTCCCTTCCTTCTAAGTAAGTTTTTATCCATTCCAAAACATTTCCACCTATTCTAGCCATTGATTGCAGCTTCCTAATAAGTCTCCCATGTGGAACAGTGTCAAACGCTTTCTGGAAGTCTAGGAATATGCAATCTGCCCAGCCCTCTCTTTCCTGTAAGATTTGGCTTACCTCATCATAAAATTCTAATAAGTTTGTTACTGTTGATCTACCTTCTCTGAAGCCATGTTGCCTCACTGACAAAAAGTTGAAGGATTCCAAGTGAAGAGAGATATGTTTCCTTAGTAGTTTCTCCATAAGTTTGCAAACTATGCTGGTAAAGGAAACTGGTCTATAGTTCAGAGCCGTATCCCTCCTTCCCTTTTTGAAGATAGGTATCACATTTGCTTGTTTCCAGCATCTTGGAATCTCCCCCGACTCCAGTGACTCCTTAAATATGATACTTAGTGCCACTGATATTGTGTGTGCCAGTAGGCATGTTGCAGTGTCCCCTATTCTTATGTTCTTCTTATTAATACCATTCTTAGTATTATATTTTTTCTGTGATTATTATATATATTATTCTTATCATTCTTGTTGTCCTTATTATTGTATTGTAAGTATTATTTCTATTTTAATCTTTTTCAATATTATATTTATTATAATTATTATTGTTGTTATTATTATTATTATTTTTATCTTTGGTAGAGTTAGTGTGATATGTTTATTGCTACCATCTTCAGATATTTAATGTGTTTCCCGTCTCCTCCTACTATTGACGTATCTTTACCTGGATTCACAACTTGCCTTGCCTACACGCTAAACAATAACTTTCTAGGTTTAGTGCATTGGTCAATCAACTGGTTTCCTTTTGTTGAGTTGCTAATTTTCAATTTTTCCTGTTTTCTGTATGTACTGTATATATCGCTGCATTCGTTTGTAAAAATCAGATTCCTTTGAAGATAAGTAAGACACTTGCAAGTACTAAGTACTAATGATCTCATAAATTTCTTACAATTTCCTTGCGTAGCCATATCCATTCATATATATATATATATATATATATATATATATATATATATATATATATATATATATATATATATATATATATATATATATATATATATATATATATATATATCTTTTTTTCTTAACACGGTAAAAGCAGTTGATGTTATAATGCCCTATTCGGGCTGTATCTCTGATAGCTTCTCTCATTGCTGATTCTTTCTGTTTGACAACGAAATTCTGCTGAAGTTACCACTTGACTGATCCTGTTTCTCCTTTCTTTTTTGCCTATAGGTTTGGAGAGAGCTGAATTTCAGTCTTCTTCGAACCTAGGAACTCCTTTGCCGCGTGCTGATCTTCACGCTGTTCTGTCCTCAGATTTATGTTCCCATTGTTTCCAGTCAGTGTAGTATTTGATCATATTGTTCTTGTATGTGTCTTTTTATCTCGGCTTTGGTTTTACTCTTGATCTTGCCCCTTGTGTACATGGTCTCCGTGGGACGAGTTCATGCATTAGAGTAAAAAATATGAAGTCTCTGGACTTTAAGTATGTAGTTCATGAAAAATTTAATTGAGAAATAATGTTGAATTTAGCCTTTCATAAAAGGAAATAAGTGGGTACTGGAGATGCTGTTTATTATGTTTCACAGTCAATCATTACTTCTACTATTACTGTTGTTAGTTGTTTTATGTCTCCATATTCGAATGGGGGTGGGCAAAGAATTGTTGGGGCAGGAGTATTAAGCTGCATGGCCTTCCTAACGCCCCGCGATGGGCTCATTGTTATTATTATTATTATTATTATTATTATTATTATTATTGTTGTTGTTGTTATTATTATTACTATTGTTATTATTATTGCTATTAATTATTATTATTAATTCCGTTTCATGTCATATGAGGCTATTTAAAGGATGATTGCTTGTGATATTGACACATTAAACCCTTCTATATTCCTGCATGGCAAAGGAAGCGTCGAAGGAAAAATGGATCGGAGGTAGACTCCATCCCTGAGAATGTTGACCTGCCGGAAAACAATTAAAGCAACAGGGATTCACATGATATCATCCGTTCCTTCTATGATACATCACTGGCCATCATGCTGGTCAACGAGACGCGATCATATATTTGATATAAATGATTTACCTGTGCTGGAGGCGCTGGATTCCCATCCATATAAAACTTCAGAAAACGTATATTTTGTTTAAAGTGATTACTAGCTTCGGTTACAATTATAAATAAAAAAAAATGTTACGCCATTATGCCAACCAGCCATCTATGATTACGGATTTTACGTTACGAGCTTCCTTTTCAACTAACGACTTATTTTGACAGATGTAATCGCTACCCTGAGTGTGTGCCATTACTAATCTCAGTCCATGACGGGGAGCGAACCCTCAACCTGCCGCCTAAGAGTTGCGGACGCTACCTTCCCCCCCCCCAACTGCGCGCCAAAAGGGAAGGTCCGCTCACCCTCAAGGGAGAACATCACGGAAAAGAAGAAGAAGAAAAAATAAATATATTCCCCAGATAATACGTTCTGATTACTACATTTCGGAAATTGTTATTTGCCAACCAGTGGTTGAGTCAGTAGAGATTCAGAATTTTGAGCTAGTTACAAATTCATTTTTATTAAAGAATAAACTATAGTATATAAAACATATGCGCAATGAATTGTGAATCCCCGCCCTATTGTAGACCAACAATGGAAGTCGCAAGCACTTATAAGCATAATAATAATAATAATAATAATAATAATACTTTATTTCCAACATACATTGGGTATTCAAATATGGGTGTACAATTAAAATTTACAAGTAAAATCTTCCTTTAAGAGTAACTTCTTAAGATTATATTTAAAAGTATACACTGAACCAGCATTTTTTAGTTCTCTGGGAAGCTGATTATATAAATGAGGTCCACGAATGTTTATATCTCTTGAGCCAATATCAGTTTTAGACCTTCGTACTAATAAATCTTCCCCTTGACGGGTAGTTAACCCGGTAACTGAGCTTACTGTGGAAAAATTATACAAGCAATCAGGAATATTGTTTCTTAGTATATTAAAAACAAAGGTACATATATCAAAAACATATTTATCTCTAATCTTTATCCATTCTAGATCTTTTAAAACAGGAGAGATGTGCTCGTATTTTCTTACATTGCCAACAGCCACTCGTGCTGCAAAGTTTTGTAACTTTTGTATTCTTTGTAATTGAGACTTATTTGTACATCCCCAAACTTTGAGACAGTAATTAATTAAACTCATAGCTAAGGACTGGACAATTATTATACGAGTTGATGTTTCAAATGAGTCTTTTACCCTATTTAGATATATTAGAGTACCCATTACTTTTTTATAAATTTCATCTATATGCATTTCAAAATTCATGTAACGGTCAAAATAGACACCTAGGTTCTTTACCGAGTTCATTGGCTTAATGATATTACCGTTAAAATTTATATGAAGATTGTCATCAACTTCTGATAATAATTGTCTGGATCCGATAAGAATAGATTGGGTTTTAGTTTCATTAAGTAACAGACCATTTTTTAGAAAGTAACGTTTAGCCATATACAAAATTTCTTCTGCTCTACGAATAATATTTTCTAAATCATTAATTTCTCCTTCAATTAAGATTTGAGTATCGTCAGCATATTGAATGACATAACAGTTAGGTAAATATTTTACTAGATCGTTTACATATATTAGAAAAAGTATAGGTCCTAGGATCGATCCCTGAGGGACCCCAAACAATACCTTCTTGGAACTTGAAACTGTATCTTTTATTCTGACTGACTGGTAGCGGTTTTTTAAATAGTTCTCGAACCAGCTTGGGTCAATGTACATTTTTTTGCATTTTTCTAATAATATACTATGGTTTACACTATCAAAAGCTTTAGAAAGATCGAGTAGTAGTAGCAATGATATTTTCTTATTATCTATATTTTTGTATATTTCATCTGATATTTTCAATAAGGCAGTTTCAGTTGATAATTTTGGCCTGAAACCGTGTTGACTTTTTGCAATAAGTTTATTTTTTTCAAGAAACTCACTTAACTGATTTGCAACAATCTTTTCAAGTATCTTTGATAAAATTGGTAGTAAAGAGATTGGTCTATAGTTAGAGACGTCGTCAGGATTTCCATTTTTAAAACCAGGAATTACATGGGGATTTTTCCATAAATCTGGGTAGATATTGGTAACTATGGAAGTATTGATTATTACCGTCAGATAATAAGCTATTACAAATAATGAATCTCTAATAAAACGAGGCTGCAAAATATTTACAGTGTATTTTTGCTATTTTTCGCTTTTAGTCTTAATGTGTTAATTACATTAATTGAATGATAATATATCCTCTACAGTAGAGTTCATTTTACTCTGGGACGCAGAACTGTTGTTAAGATTGTGTAACATGTATTTATATCAAACTTTCCGAATAGAGTATACGCTTGATAAGCTGTTTAGAAAATTCCTATTCCCATATCAGTTTCATGTTCATTATAAAACACGAGTGCTCTGTCCTGAATCACAGTAAACTCCTTAATGGAGCATTTTCACAAAAATCTATCGTTTACAGTTTTCATAATTGTCAGAACACAAATTCGTAATGACGTGAATATATCCTTTTATAGTTTTTTTTTTTCTAGGAGCCCCATCTCTGACCCTAGTAGTTAAAATAGCTTTTAGGTTACACAAACAGATTAATAACTTAATCTGGATGACGTGAGAGGTTTATCGCCAAACACTTAGTGACGCAGATCTAACTCTCGGTCTTATATCATTAGTCGGGAATTAACTATCCTCACACTGTACGTAAAATTATTCACGCATGCTTAATACAGATGAATATGAATAAATATAAAATATGTCTGTAACCCTGAATAGGGCTCAGGGAGTGTCCTCAATGACGTTACTGTTTCCCCTCATTCTATCCCATTATATTAGTATGAGTATATGTAGGGACGTATTCATAAGCTAAAGTACAAATGAGAAATAATCTGTCATGCAAATAAACACTTATAGGCGTATGTAGAAATAAACTGTTTCGAAATCTATCCACCAGATCATAGACTCATGCAACTATATTTTAGGATGATACATACTTTCTCTATGTGAGTAAACATGACATACTATGCGCAATGAATTAATGTGTTTACCTCATTATGCGAACTGGTATACGCAAATTTCCTTTCCTCACTTCGAGAATCGTCCAAACCATTCTATTTCACTTGGGTATTAAATGAGTTTCTCATGTAGTCACAGTGGCAAAGCGGTAGCGTCCGCGACTCTGAGTCAGCAGGTCGAGGGATCGCGCTCCGCCACGGTTTGAGGTCTCAAGGGCATGCACTTAGGGTAACTATTACACCTGGCAAAACAAGTCTTTCGCAAGAGGGTAACCGGCCTAGCCCTTGGTAGAAAAGGGAGACCGTGACGTAAAACCGGCTTATTAAATGGGTTTTTCGGTTTTTCAGTGCCGCAAACTTTCGTTGACTGTTAAAAAAGTTAAAGTTTGCGGTTTTAGCCCTCCTATCAGAGGCATCGCCCCTGCTCTGGCGGGCGTCAGCCGGTGCAATACCCCCCCCCTGTGGTGACTGTTGAAGAGGATATTAACAATTTATTGTATTAACATTTGCAGCATCATTAATACAGTCTACAATAACCTATTATAGATTGTGCTTTATTGTCATTTCATGTTTTTGAACTCTACCCCATTTTCAGATAAGTACAGGAAGATTTTGTTCCTCTACAATCATCCAACATGGGGTAATGTTGCTTGCTCCTTGTTTACTATTCATACCCACTTTTGCGTGTATAATTATGGTATCATTTTCTCATTATTTTCATAGCTTATCATTCCAAAATCCATAACAAGATTTTGGCAGTATTTTGTTTCTTAATTTGATAGATATGAGGAGATATAATTGCACCTTTTAATAGTTTTTAGAACAGATTGTTACATGTAATATTCATCAGTCTTATTGTCTGGAAGTGAACTTTTTTTTTTAATGCCCAAACTTAAAAAAATAAAGATATCTGCTTTTATTAAGTCTCATGTAACTTATTTTTGTCATTTTTACATTGTTTACATGTAAAGATCAAATAGGCTGTATCCTCTTCCTTCATGATATTTTAATGTTTGTAAACTGTCTTGTTTAATTGTTGAGAATTAAAAATAACTTGTATAATCAGCTAGATGCTCTTGAAAACACTTCTATGGTGATTATATGACGTCATCTGAGCAAAGGTCGACATAGAATGAAACTTGTGACCCCGTAGCCAACTACAAATAGTGTGGTGCATACTCATCCTGTCGTCAGCACAAATAGTGACAGTGTAAGTCATTTAAAAGTGAAAAGTAAAGATAGTGATATTTCGGAGCAATAGAGCATGGTTTATTCATACTGCGTGCAAGAATAACATGTTTAACATTATATAGGCTTTGTAATTAAGCTTGACGAGATGGGAGAGGGCGGTCCCTACGGGAGCTTTACGAGCTGGGAGAGGGCGGTCCCTACGGGAAGACTGGTTAAGATACGTTTTATACACCCCAGCATTGTCGTATTTATTCCCCGTGTAATTGAAATTCTTTGATATGTATGGCTTGAACTCTTGTTACCCACTCCTGGAAAAGTTATTTTAGTGAAAATCACACAAATCTATAGTTGATTATTATGAATATGCAAACAGAGAGGGGGGGGGGGCGTTGTTTACCTGAAAGACGAGACACCCCAACCACAGTAAGCTATGCTGCTGTTAGACACTCAAATTTAACCTAAAAAGGTAAGTAAGTTACTAGTGTGGCCGCCGTGACGAGTGGTAATGCTCGCGACTCTGATTCGTCACATTGTAGGTTCAAGGCGCGCCACAGTGAGGTTAGAAAGGGCATTCACTCAAGGTAAAGATCGGATTGCCAAAAAGAAAGTCCTTTGTAAGATGGCATTGCCCTAGCCCCTACCCTAAAAGGGTGTCCATAACTTAAAACAAATAAGGTATGTAACAAACCTATCTAGCCCAATAATAATAATAATAATAGGAATAATAATAATACCAATAATATTCATCATAATATTAACAAGGTTAAGATTCGTTTTATGCGCCCCTTTCGTAGCCTACCCGAGAAATTGGCATTACCACCATTTCTTAAATTCCGCACTTCTGTATAAACACTCAAATTCACCGTATTAAGGTATATTATAAGGCTTTAAATTTGAGTTGTTAGGTAAGATGAGGTTATGTAAGTACCCACCACTGCCCGTCAGTATCGGACCTAACAGAAAATAGTGATTTCCGTTAGAAATCATTATCAGATTCATTCAGAACATCAAATCTTATATATATATATATATATATATATATATATATATATATATATATATATATATATATATATATATATATATATATATATATAAAAAAAAAAGTTTAGTCCAAAAACTGAAGAGGTTCATAACTCGGACCGTATCAACAACAACAACAACTACTACTACTACTACTACTAATAATAATAGAAAGAAGAAACAGACGAAGAATGCTGACAAAAGTTAATTGAAAATTCTGAGGGAAAAAAGAAACTAACAATTCAGGCAAAACGTAGCATTTTCATGAAAAGCAATTCATCTTGCTTCCCAGAAATAATAAAATGGTGAAAAAAGGCTATAAAAACACCCATCTCTATAACTTAACGATGCTAAAATTTTATCATAAAATATGCAAAACTTATGGAAATTTTTTATTTCTTTTTAATATAGTATTTTCAAATCGTGTAGAGCTAAATAGCATACGTTGTAGTTGGCCCAAAATTATGGCTGACTGTACTCCACTGACTCCATTAAAAAATTTTTGGATATACAATATGAATAACTAATTGAGTTTTCTTGATCCTGAACAGTACTTGTGATGGGTATTGTTCCTCTGATTTTTTCTTAGGTTACAATATGTTGGGACTTTTTTCACTCTACCCAGTTGGATTTGATTAAACTTTATTTAT
Organism: Halocaridina rubra; assembly: GCA_037179515.1. NCBI lineage: Eukaryota > Metazoa > Arthropoda > Malacostraca > Decapoda > Atyidae > Halocaridina > Halocaridina rubra. The sequence continues at coordinate 19,252 of JAXCGZ010019137.1, forward strand.
GTTTATTATGATGTTACAAAGATGTATAGAGTTTCTGCCTGAACATTAGATATTGAAGCTCTAAGCTCATGAAATTTGTTTTCATTAAACAACAGTGGTCTTTTTATATATTTATTTATTTTTTTATTATGAGTGTGACACCGGGACTGGTAAAGAAACATGCCCTTGTTTCAGGCACCAAGAAAACGAGAAAGTAAAGAGAAAGAGAGATGGGGAGTGTTGCGACTTATCAGGTGTAATGGGATTGCAAATGGTAAAATTGAATACAAATGAGGATAAAATACTCCCTGTTTCACTCAGCGTTCCAATACAATGTCCCTGTTTGAGAAACCATTCCAAATAACATTTGCTGATTGATTTCTTAGGTAAGACATTAGTAAAACACGTCAAGTGAAACAGCATGTCTCTAACAGTTTCCCGCCAAGTAAAAGGTGGTCGATTGTTTTAAACGCCTTAGATAAATCAACAGACATTGCTATTCCATATTTCCTCCATTTGAAGAATTCATGAAATACTTCATTTAACAAACAACAAGTATCCGTTGTTGACATACCATGGGTAAAGCCAAACTACCCGTCGTTAATAGTAATTTTCTCTGACAAAATATTAAGTATAGTAGTCTCAGAAATCTTAAGTAGGCTTGATGACTGCATGACTGGTCGATATTTGCTTGACTCTGTTACACTGCCTTTACTGTCTCTGATATTTGGAGTAATGACACCCTTCACAGCATATCACATGGCATATAGCAATGATTAAAACAGGTATTCAGAAGTAAGACGACAAAGGTCTTTAGTACTTACCTGAGGTGTTTTTGAAATGAGGTGTGTAATTTATCATGCCCCATACCAGAGCCTAGTGACGTTATCAGTTTTTGGAGTGTGTGCCTTGATATGACAATATGCATTTTTTACCACTGTGACACCTGTTTTTGAATTCATGGAGAAAAAGTATTTCATCATTCATGTTTACCTTCCCTTGGTTAGTAAAATTTTATTTTAACGAAAAGATGAACAATGGTTACGTAATTACTCTCACCATCTGTGATATTTGTATGCTTGACTCCTGTCAATTGCTCTCGAATATCTCCAAAATTGCCTGAAATGTTTTTGAAAAAATTTTTGAACAACAGAAATGCAAATTTCCTTACTATCATTTGCCTCGGTCTCCTTGAGAGCATCTTTAAACTTTTTTTTTTTTTTAACTGGTGAGCATTTGTTTTCTCTCTCGTGAATTTTAAATTTTACCCACAACATCAAAGAGGAGCCCCAACGTATTCCCTGCGTGTTGTAAGAGGCGACTAAGAGTGGACGGGGCGATGGGACTGGGAATCCCCCCCTTGTATTAACCTTCTGCGAGACGTCAAAGAAGAAGGGGAGTAGAGGGGAGAGTAACTTTTCCCCAAACTCTAGTTTTGGGGTGTCTGAATGTGCATGGTTGTAGTATGATAGAGAGCAAAAGATGTGAGATTGGATATATGTTTGGTAGGAGGAGGATGGATGTATTGGCATTGTGTGAGACGAAGATGAAAGGAAAAGGAGAAGTGGCATTTGGTGATGTGACTGGTAGGGTGTCTGGGGTTGAAAGGGGGAGAGTGAGAGAAGGTGTGGCATTATTGCTGAGTGAATGGATGGTAAATAAGGTAGTGGAATGGAAAGAAGTGTCATGTAGGCTGATGTGGGTGAGGGCTAGGATAAGTAGGGAATGTTGGGCTTTTGTTAGTGCGTATGGGCCAGGATGTGAGAGAAGTGAGGAAGAGCGGGATGAATTCTGGAGTGAGTTAACTAGGTGTGTGGATGGTCTGAGTAGAAGGAGCTATGTAGTTGTGTTGGGTGACTTGAATGCCAGAGTTGGTGATGGAGAGGTAGAAGGTGGTGTAGGAAAGTATGGGGTACCAGGTGGGAATGAGAGTGGCGAGATACTGTTAGATATGTGTGGAGCAAGAGTTGGTTATAGGTAATAGTTTTGCAAGAAGTTAATAAATAAGTATACATGAATGAGAGTGGCAAATGGAAGAGTGAAAGAAAGAGCATTGATTGGTAGAGTGAAAGAAGTGCATGCATTTAGGGGTGTGGCTGCTGGGATGTCTGATCACTTTTTGGTTGCAGCAAAAGAGTGGAGAAATAGAGTGGGTGAATGTAGAAGGGAAATGGTGAAGGTGGAAGAGTTGAAAAAGCCAGAGAAGAGACAGAAATATCAGGACAGGTTGAAAGTGGCATATGACAGGGTGAAAGAAAGAGAAGTTGGGGAGTTAGAGGAAGAATGGGGGTTGATGAAAGAATGTTTTGTGGGACATGCAAGTGATGTGGAAAGTGGTTTGTTGGAGGTGGCATGAGAAAAGGCAGTGAGTGGTGGAATGAAGGGGGTGAAAATGAAGGTGGAAGAGAAAAAGACGGCTTTTGAGGAATGGCTGCGATGTAACAGTTGGGAGAAGTGTGAAGGATATAGGGAGAAAAATGTGGAAACTAAACGGAAGATAGAGGAAGAGAAGAGGTTGGCAAATGTTAGGTGGGGACAGGATTTTAATAGGTCTTATGAGGAGAATAAAAGAAGTTTTGGAAAGAAGTAAAGAGAGTGAAGAAGGATGGATCGAGGATGGAAGAGACAGTGAAAGATGTGAATGGACAGATGTTAAGAGGGAACGATGCAAGGAGAAGATGGGCAGAATATTTTGAGTACTTGCTGAATGTTGAGGAAGATAGAGAGGCAGCTATAGTGGCAGTGGGGGATGTTCAAATGCCAGTAATGGGAGATGAAAATGAGAGAGATATTACAAGAGAGGAGGTGAAAAGGGCATTGTATGAAGCAAAAGCAGGTAAAGCACCTGGAATGGATGGTGTGAGAGCAGAGATGTTGAAAAAAAGGGGTGTGACTGCATTGGAATGGTTAGTGAGAGTGTTTAATATATGCTTCATGTTGTCAATGATGCCAGTGGAATGGGTGATTGCTTGTATAGTGCCCCTATACAAAGGTAAGGGAAATGTGTATGAATGCATTAATTTTAGGGGTATAAGTTTGTTGAGTGTGTTAGGAAAAGTGTATGGTAGGATACTAATTAATAGGATTAGGGATAAGACAGAAAATGTGATTGCGGAAGTACAGATTGGTTTTAGGAGAGGTAGAGGATGTATAGATCAGATTTTTATAGTTAGGCAGTTATGTGAGAAATATTTAGTAAAGGGTAAGGATGTGTATTTTGCATTTTTGGATCTGGCGAGAGCGTATGATAGAGTTGATAGAGAGGCAATGTGGAATGTTTTGAGGTTATATGGAATTGATGGTAAACTGTTGCATGCAGTGAAGAGTTTGTATGAGGGCAGTAGAGCTTGTGTTAGGGTAGGGAATGAAGTGAGTGAGTGGTTTCCAGTGAGTGTGGGACTGAGACAGGGATGTGTGATGTCACCATGGCTGTTCAATTTGTATATTGATGGAGTCGTAAGAGAGGTGAATGAGCGAGTGCGTGGTCGAGGTTTGAGAATGGTAGATGGGGATGATAATGAGTGGGAGCTGAATCAGTTGCTGTTTGCAGATGTTACTGTGGTGGTGGCAGATTCAGAGGAGAAGCTGTGTCTGTTAGTGTCAGAATTTGGAATGGTGTGTGAGCGAAGGAAGTTGATAGTGAATGTGGGCGAGAGTAAGGTTATGAGGTGTACAAGAACTGAGGATGGTGCTGGATTGAATGTTATGTTGAATGGAGAGACACTTGAGGAAGTTGATAAGTTTAAGTGGAAGCAGATTTGTGTCACAGAGTGAATGAAGGATGTAAAGTGTTGGGTGCGTTGAAAGGAGTGATGAAGAATAGAGGATTGGAAATGTATGTTAAGAAAGTTTTGTATGAGAAAGTGGTTGTGCCAACTGTGATGTATGGATCAGAGTTATGGGGTATGAAAGTAAGTGAGAGACGGAAACTGTGTTTGAGATGAAATTCCTGAGGAGTATGATTGGTGTATCTTGGCTGGATAGGGTTAAGAATGAAGTGGTGAGAGCAAGAACGGGTGTGAGGAGAGAATTGGCAGCCAGAGTAGATATGAATGTTCTGAGATGGTTTGACCATGTGGAATGGATGGATGATGAAAGACTGCTGAAAAAGGTGATGAATGCGAGAGTTGATGGGAGAAATGCTAGAGGGAGGCCTAGGTTTGGGTGAATGGATGGAGTAAGGAGAGCCCTGAATGATAGGATGTGAGGGAAGCAAGTGAGCGTGCTAGGAATAGGAATGAGTGGCGAGCAATTGTGATGCAGCTCTGATGGGCATCTGCTGTTACCAGGGGGCTGCATCATACAAAAGGTAGCCATGTGGTAGGGGCAGTAGGGAGTTGGCATTTATGAAGTGACACAGGTTGTGGAAGAGCCGGGAGGATGGGCTGTGGCACTCCAGCAGTGCCATCTGGTCGCTAGATCCCTTGTCATTGCCCATAGAGCAAAGTAATCCCCTTATTGTTTCTTTTTTTGATGTCGGCTACCTCCCAGTTGGGGGAGACAGCCAAGGTAGATAGATAGACCCAATCTAGCCAACTGCAGATACTTGTCTATAGTAATTTTGTGGAGATGTTTACCATTCCTATTCCATCCTTGGATAATTTTGAATTTATTTTGTTTTATGCAAATTTTATTTAGCTCTTCAGATGCATTCTCAACATTCATTTTTAGGAATTCATATACCGGTAGTTTATCAAAATCTATAAGATGCTTTTTCTTGCAACTGCCCAAATTATTATAATTAATGTATTTTAAGTCACTTTGCAACTTCAGTACATTGCCAACATAGTTATTCACTCTTACAAAATTATCCCATTGCAATACTACAGCTGAAGGGTCTTGTGAACATAAGACTGTCCAGGACAGTTCGATGTTAAGTCTTCCTTCAGTTACGGTTCTTTTTCTATGTCTACATCAACACCGAATATTCTTGGATATTCGTTACACGTCTTTTTATCTGTTCACATATGACTAGTCACACTACTCCTCATCTCTGTTTCTCTTTATGTTTCTTCGTGCCCAGGCCCGATTAGTATCCATGTAGTAAGTTGGCCCATGGCACAACCGCCCATTGCATTACTACAGATGAAGAGTCTTGTGAACCTAGAGAAGACTGTCCAGGAAAGTTCGATATTAAGTCTTCCCTCAGTTACGGTGCTTCCTTTTGATTTTAAAAGGCTCTCTGTAATGTTTGTTCACTTGATATTGTGTTGTTGAAATGTATGTGTTTTGACATTATGTTGATGAGACCCTGTTTGTGCAGATTACCGTCATCTTAAAAGACTGTGATATTAAACTTTTAAACTGTCAGAAATTAAAATATTTTAAAGCTGGTTTTTATTGAATGCAGTACAATTTGTGTTGTTGCTCAAGATATATAGATTATCACAATCCATAACAGGGGGGTGTAGGGGGTTGTCATAATATTAACTTGAGGTTCTGGTTAAGTTTAGCAGTAGAATTGATCTTGATGCATCAAAAACCCATGGGATATCTAACGTATATCAGCTCAGTCTTAAGAAGCATTTTCAGGATATTTACCGTACGACCTTCATTTTCATTCTCAAGATGAAATTACCCTGATATTGTTGGAAGCACATTTATGTATGGTCATGTTTATTGTGTATCAGTATGCTAAACAACTCTAAGTTTGTTATCAGTAGAAAATTTATTTAAAAAGTGTTGATTAGACTGTTGTGTCATATATCATGGTGTGTAAATTTTTCCTATTCGGTTGATTCTAGATTCGTTGCTTCGATTGTGACACTTTTACTTATACAGGTACACCAATATGTATCTCTTCTCTACTCAGTATCTCTTGTAATATTAGTGATTGTGACAATTTTACTTATACAGGTACACCAAGATGCATCTCTTCACTACTCAGTTTCTCTTTGTGATATTAGCAAAAGTAACAACTTGGCTATCTAATTATTCATGTACATTCCTTCTTTTGCAGATATAATCACAAATGAGTGAGAAACTGACTGCACTGGTGCTTGGAGGCACAGGTGAAGTAGGGAAAGCTCTTGTTCAAGAGTTGATGAAGAATGAAGCATTTTCTAAGGTGATTCTTGTTGGACGACGTAAAACAAATGTAGAACATGAAAAAGTACATGAAAAAATCGTTGACTACGAGAAGCTGGATGAACATAAGGAAGTATTTACTGATGCACAGGTACAAAATGTTTGTTTAATTAGGAATATATCAGTGAACGTGCTGGTTTACTCAGTATTCTTATGATAAAGTAAAGTTCATTAAATATCTAATTTTGTGTAATCAGAGACACTGTATAGGTGTATCAAACTGATTTTTCGTTTAAAACTAACATGACTTTTGCAGTTTGTAAATTTAACTTGTGTGAAGAAGGAAATCTACATTTTTTTTTTTCTTTATTGCAGAAATATGAATGAATGATGTAAGTCTTTGGAACCATGTCAATTTCCACTAGAATTCCTGCTACTTTCTTGTTTCCTTGAATTATAGAATTTAACATATTCTGTATTAAAGAACATAAATATTTGTCATGCACAGCTCTAATTCTTAAGATGAATATCAAAGTTATGTTTATTTTGTCTGTCTCCAATGCTGACTTGTGTAGTTATTGCTTCATGCTTCTCTCTTAGTGTTTTGAACAGCTTCCATTAGAAACAGAAAAATCTTCTTTTATAGATATCCTATTTCTATGAGTATTACGATTATTATTCAGCAAACATTCCTTTGGTAATGAATGGGTAATTTGTTTTTATCTCTGCCCTTCCAAGTCTATATCAGAACACTTAAAAGCTTTCACTTTTGAAGTAATCTATTGCTGGTTATGAAACATTCTGTGTAGGTTTGTTAAAGCATCCGAGGGATGACAATGCATTCACGTCGCATTATTAGGATCAATTTGTCTGTGCAATGTAGTCAAAGCTGCCAGGAATAAACTCCACAGATACTCCACTGCAGAATAGAGTATGTGGGCAAATTGTTTAGGAAGTATTACGAACATCTCATAAATGAGTCCAGGAGGAAGGTGATTTGTGCATTCAAAAATAGTTTACAACTAGCAAATCGGACAGGAAATGCTTAGTACAAAATTCTGCACACCAAATACTGGACCAGCAACGTTAAAGCTCCCAAAAGGAAAACCTATCAATTATCAGTAGCAAGAATCAAAAGAACCTAATCCGAAGACTATCTCAGATGTAGAGAACACTATAATGGCTTAAAGAACAGTTGGATTAAGTTGCAACCTTATCTTGTCAGGACCTAGCAGTATGTACCTTCAAGACATTTGCCATACATAGCAGTAACCAAGCAGCACAAGTAAAACTCCCTTTTCCTGCTGAGAGGAAGTGGGAAGTTTGCAAGTTTGAAATGGAGGAAGGATGGAAACCTTCAACTCCGGGGACACTCAGCCACAAAGAAGCTCCACTTTGGTTTGGTATCAAATGGTGTGTAGAAAGACTTCCTAGGTGAGAAAACAATATGCAAATGAGGATAATATAACACCAGAAATGCAAAATCTAGAGTCAGTAAACAGAACCAGCAGTGAGGATTAAAAAATTCGGTCACCTAGGATCCTTTCTTATTTCAATGAGAAGAACATGGATTTCAAGATCCAAAGAGCTGGAAACCAAATGACTTATAAGAAGAGCAAGGCATCAAGAAGCAGGAGAGAAGAGAAGAATTCTATATTAAAGTATATTAGACAAAAACTGCATGGGGAGCCAAGAGGCAATGCCAACTGAGGTAAACTAATAAAATGTTTAGAATTTGTGATGCATTTGAAGACTAAGCTTGAATGTATGGCATACTTTTTGAAGTTGCATTTAAAAAATATACTGAAGCTGGAAAACACTCCTGGTTATGCTAGAGAGTTGATGTCACCATTCGAGACTTTAATTACTAAGATAGGCTGAAAGACTTACATCTACCACTGCTTGAAACCAGACGAATAAGATAAGAAATGGTAGCAGTATCTAACTTCATCTTCAGCTTTGACAGATTGAATAGCAAGTGATACTTTTACATAGGGCTCTAAATTCAGAGTTAGTTGTGTTAAGTTTAGCAAGAGCTCTCTGCAGGATATAAGGAAATACTTTTTTAGCGTAAGAGTAGTTAATATGGAAATGTAGGAAAAGTAAGAAGCCGAGGATGGACCCAAAGATAAAGTGGTGGAGATAGAGAGATGCAGAGCTGAGAGCTGTATTTAAGGGAAGAGTGTTGGAAGTGATAAGGTTGCATGAGGATGTACAAGAATGGTGGACAGAGAATAGTAAGGTGATTTTGAGGGTTGGTGAGGAGGTACTTGGAAAGTCATCAGGAAGGAAACCCCCAAATGATAAAGAGTCATGGTGGTGGAATGAGGAAGTGCAAGAATGGGTGAAGAACAAAAAAGAAGCTAAGAAAAAGGTAGATTTATCAGGACTGGAGCAGGATAAAGAAGAGTACAAGCAGGCAAAGAAGGAGGCAAGGAGAGCAGTAGCAAAAGCAAAGGTAGAGACATTGAATGAAGTCTATGAAGAACTGGAAACACCAGAAGGAGAGAAGAAAATATTGCGAATTGCCAAGGCCCAAGATGCTACATCCAAGGACTTGACCCAAGTAAGACAAATAAAGGATAACCTTGGAGTAGATCTAGCAGAAGAGGATGAAATAAAAAGCAGATGGGAAACTTATTTAGAAGGATTATTAAATGAAGAGAGCCCAAGAGCAGTATTTGAAGATGGACTTCCATATAAAGCAGTTACAACAACAGTGACTAAAAGAGAGGTAGAGGAGGCAGTAAGGAAAATGAAAAATGGAAAGGCAGCAGGACCTGATAAGAGGCCAGTGGAGGTATGGAAGAGTCTTGGAGAGGAAGGCATAGATATCTTGTGGGACTTAATGCAAAAGATCTTTAGTCAGGAAAAGAAGCCAGAGTAGTGGAGAGGAAGCCTAATCATCCCAATCTATAAAGGGAAGGGAGACATTCAGGAGTGTGGAAACTATAGAGGTATAAAGTTGTTTAGTCATACTATGAAGATATGGGAGATCATAGAGAGGAGACTCAGAGAGGAAACGACAATTGGGGATGAACAGGGCTTCTGCCGAAGAGGGACAGTGGATGCCATATTTGCCTTCAGACAAATGATGGAAAAGCATCGGGAGAAATGGAAAGGACTGCATATGGTCTTTATTGACCTGGAAAAGGCATATGATCGAGTACCACGTCAAGAGGTGTGGAGGTGTATTAGAGAATAGGGAGTCCCCGAGAAATATGTAAGAATCTTCCAAGATATGTATGAGAGGGCAGATGCAAATGTTAAGAGCAGTGTGGGCTTGACGAAACATCGACCCCACATAAAAGTGGGAAAAGATGTAGACGAAGAAGTAGTAGTAGTAGTAGTTAATATGGTATATACATAGCATGAAATTGTCTATCAAAAATTATTCATAGCTTTAAGAACTTATATGACTGGAATCTGTACTCCAGATAATTCATGAGAAGGCAGGAAATCTTGATTGAGGCTCCTTTCTGTTCACAGTAATGGGTAATCAGTCATCATCACATTTGTACAAACATGCAAAATTATGGTTAGCGGAGCTCTGGCCTTTTGGAATACCCTCCCATGCCAACTGAGCTCCGCTTCTATAAACCAAGCTTATTGTCTTATACTAAATGCTTGTTTTCTTGTTCTGTCATAGAAATTTGTTATGGAGAGATTTTAACATTCCTTTTTTAAGACCACTTATAAAAAGATGCCAAAGGATTTCATTGGCTTATTCTTAATATCTGAAACATTTGCAGTTTGATTACGTGTATATTTCTAGTTTATTTCTATGTGTTTGTAAATGTGATTGGCAGTGATTTGTGGACTGCATCATGTGTTAATTCCTTATTTATTATATCATTATATTTGTTATCTCCAAGATTTATTATCAATGAAATGTGGGATCCCCCTTTTTTATCTGCTTTTACTGTTTTTCCTTTGATACAATGTGTTTAAGTATCTGACTTGAATAGTTCTCAAACTTTATTGGCATGTGTGTGATATTTGGTTGTTAGCTGTGTACATGGGCTTTCTAGAGGACAACCCTCATTCCTCGTTTATGTTTATAATTTTTCTTTATATCAGACTTCTCATTTTTTGGTATGGGTGTTCCACTTACTATCTGTTATTAAGATTTGTGTTCTTAGTCTGCTTCTTATGTTTTCATCGTCGTTTGCTGGTTGAAAACTGGCATACTGTTCCAGACAGTAGGGTGAGTTTGTGCACCCTTTCTTTTATGATCTTTTATATGTTGTTAATCTTAATCTATGAGGAGTCAAGGAATTTGTAATTTACTCCTAGAATTGGATATATGCAGTTTGAGTTGTTTTGCTAATATTCTTGCTTGATGAAACATTCTCCAAAACAAGGATTGCTTTTTTATGAAATATGAACATGTCCTTTTGCTGTATGGTGGATGTTTTTGCAGTTCCATATATAACTTTTTTCCATTGTACGTCTCCTCTTTACCAGATGTAAATGTTATACATCATTTTTATGACTGAAGGATGCATACTGTATATTGTATACAGTCTCTTTCACTTTTATATAACAAATTGTCTTGGAGGGCATGAAAGCTGGTGTTAGGTGCTGTCTATAACCGTATAACTTTCCCATCACTTAAAAGGTTGGCTAAAAAGTCCACATTTACCAGTGGACTTGATCTTGAACCCTCTTGTATAGATTTTATGAGTTATGATATACTGTAAGATTGTGCTGTTGGATGGGATGCTTTGCCATAATGTATGAAATCTCTTGTAGGCAGTTGCAGTATGTTTGATCTGAAGGTTTGGCTTCATTTTTGAAATGTGCTCTTAGGTACTCATTGACTGTGGAATATTTTTGGAGTTATTTACTGCTTTTCATACATTTATCATGCCGTGGCGTATGTTTTATAAACTAATATAGGAATTGTCGTTTTTCTAATGACAAGTAGGTTCCGTATCCCAATTTTACTATGCTTCCAGTTTTATCTGTTATTTCTTTCACTAATAGGATATCATAGTTGCTCTATTAAATCAAAAGCGTGTTATCATTCATTTTTGTATTTTGTACTTGATCCTATTTTCTGTTGACCATAGATTTATATCATTATTTGAATAGTCTCCACAATATGTTATTTTTGTTGTACGTCAAGATTAATTTGCTTATACTATCATTATACTTTTAGATCCAACCTTGTTCTATTTTATTTGCAGGATCTGTTGCATTTCTTTTTGATGTTCATGTGTCTACCATGGCAAGTTGTTAAATTGCTCTAATAATTAAGATGAACACCTAGTGTTTGAGCATGTATTGAATTAATATCATAAACCATTTTATGTCACAATTGCTTGTTTGAAGATTTTCATTTAGGCAAGTTACTGCAGTACTTAATGCCATATATTTATTGTGCATCTGCCACTCTTTCTGCTGTACAGTATTTTCAGCTTACATTTGGTATTTTTAAATATCGGTAGAAATATTTCTATGACTTGGTTTTTGTTTCTGTTTACTAGCTGCTTGTTTGGATAAAGAATACTGCAAGATATGGTATCCCCATGTCTTTAATAAAAATTGGTTTAGAAAATCTGTAAAGCTTCTTTTGAGTATGGTATACAATGTCTTTTCCCCTATCATCCAAAGAGGTGTACTCATCCATTGTTTTAACAGTTTCATCCTGTATTTTATCCTATTTTGGCAAAGTCTTTTGATGGTCTTCGGCTGTATTGTTTGAATTTGAAGTTAAGTTTCTCTATTGATTAAGATACCTGATCCCAGTCTTATTTATAATCTTTAGATATTGTTACAAAATAAGGTAATGGGTGCAAGGATACTGATACGAGATATACAGTATATCACTTGTCTCAGATTTATATTCTGTGCTTGGTTACAGTACAATGTACCTTGGATGAACAATTTTCATGTAAAGCTGTAGTTTTGGGGCTTCCTGATATGCTGAGGATAAAAACTCTTTAAGGAATACTTTTCAAGTATTATAACTGTACAAATAGTATATTCAGTATTATGTACTTATTACAAAATAATGACACTAGGAAATTTTTATTCCTGTTTTCATCCCTCTTTCTTTACTTTAGTGTAGCTATATAAATTATATTTTGTTAGTACAGAAGTGTTCATTCTGTGTATGAGATGTTTAATAGAAATTAGGATCTACAAAGACTGGATTGCTATGGAATGCTCTTTGGGATGTTAATAGAAATTAAATTTAAAGACATGAATATTCTTAGTTTTAACTTATGTTGCAGGTTGGTTATTGTTGCTTAGGAACAACACGTGGCAAATCGGGTGCTAAAGGCTTTGTGCGTGTAGACAGAGATTATGTATCTCATGCTGCAAAACTCTTGAAGGAGGCTGGATGTTCACAGTTTCATTTGGTTTCATCGCAAGGTGCTAACAAAGGGTCCATGTTCCTCTACATAAAGACCAAAGGTATTGAACTTTGTTACTTCATGGGCTTTGTCATATTCATTATAGCATATTCTTTTTGTAGTAATTCCTTGTATTTGTCTGAAGGCCCTCTCCCACTAACCCGGTTTGAGATATTTATGATAAATTTATCCCTTGACTCCATATAGTATTTTCCAAGAGTTTTGGCTTTAAAACCAATGCTATTTTACAGAAAATCTATGCAAATATATATGGCGTCCATATTAATGATGACTACAGACTTGAGCATAATATGTACAGCTCTCAAATAACCCATTTTCTTCATATTTCCTTTGCTCAGACAGGCATTTAGTAAGAGATTTTCTCTGATATCAAGCTATATTTATAGCGACATTTTACAATTTGAACAAAGGTGTTCACAAAATTACGAGTAGTTCCATATTTTTTGGTTGCTTTGAACTTTGAGTTAGTAGTGTGAAAATGGCAGCGAGGATAATGTTGCATATGTGGGTGCAAAAGTTTTTCTAAGATGCCTGAGATTCCTTTAAGAGGGAAAGGCATGTGTATGTCATTGTTTCAGAACTATGTATCACTGAAGTTTGGTTTGTTTTACTCTGTTTTCAATGAAATGCACCCAGCATATGAAAATCAATACTATTAAATGAAGTAATATTGTCAGATAACCATAAAATGTATTTGCAGGCTGCATGTAATAGAAAAGAGGTGAAGCTCCATTAGCAGTTGATCATCCATTGATCAGATGAGCAGTAATTTTATTTATATGTGTGCTATATGATCTACCTCATGGAAATAATAAATTTGAAATTCAGAGATTTACCCTCTTGTGGAACCCAGCCCCCCCACTTTCAACCTTTTTGAATAATGTTCTTGGAAGATATATCACCCAGGGCATTGGCCTTTAGATGTATGTGCTATAATAGGATCTGCCATAAGAACAATTTTTATCTCCCATTTGAATGTTGCCAGTTATCAAACCTCATTTAGGGTGTGAAATTAAGACTTATAAGAGATACACATATAACCTAATTGCTAAAATTAACTATCTCTATACTATATTACAATCTAATTACGTAAATAGTTTATTCTTAGGAAATTTTGTTTAGAGTACAGTTTTATCTTTTTACGCGACTTAATAAAGCAGTTTCAAACATGCGGTCAGAAAATATTAAGAACAAATAAATATGCAGGAAATTTTTCCCTAAAAAACTATATTATAGCAATCACTGTAATCTTTCTATATATTTATATTATTTTCAGTGAAGTCCAAGTACATTACAGTAATCTAGGTATGATCTAAAGTATGCAGGAGGTTGGGGAAAGGTCATATGTTTTGTATGTTGTGTAGTTACACAACATAGGTGAGGGGGAAGGGGACCTCAAAAATTGTTGGAAAAAGAAAAGTTTTGCTTGGGCACTGCGAGGAAGTATCTTGGTCTAACCAAGGTGACAATGATCAAAGGAGAAATGCTCAGGAAGAGTAGAATAGAAGAGTGTACCTGAGGATTTGGCAGTCTCCTAGTATCGAATATCACTGTAAAGTTTACAAAAGATGCTATTACTTCTTAACGTCAAAGGGCATCAAGCAATATGCTGCTCTAACTGGCATTGTTAGCCAGATTGTTTTCTTTAGAATTAGGTATGAGACTTTGTAAAGTTAAAGTTTGCTGGGTTTTAGCCCTCCTATCAGAGGCATCGCCCCTGCTCTGGCGGGCGTCAGCCGGTGCAAGCCCCAACCCACCACTGTGGTGTCCAGCCACAGCAGTAACCTTCCCAGTAAACAGCTTAAACTTTCGGTCTTGAACAGGAACCAATCTGTCGACCTCGCGAATGCGAGGCCAGCGCGTTACCACTGTACTACCCCTGTCATTATGTGATCCTAATTCTGTGCTTTTTAAACAAATAATGTGAAACCAACTGAGAAGCACCTTATATCCAAAGGGAGAAATTAACAAATGAGCTGAGAGACTTGACAGGCTGCATGGACACTTTGAAAATTCTCTTCTTTCTCAAAGCACCTTTTATCCTGAAAAATACTTAAGGAAAAATATATGTAAACCATGATGCACACTAGTCATTTTGACAGCAAGCACTTTTCTCGAAACACCAGTATCCTAATAAGATAAAGACGCTATCCATGAGTAATTTTGGTATTTTACGTGTTATACTTTGCAAGATAAAAAAGAAAGAGATGAGAAAAAACAAATGATTAGAAGTCCATAACACTGCATTACAGGTGTTACGCTTCAAGGCTACAGTGACTCAACAAAAGAAAATTTTTTTTACCCATACTGTCATAGAGATTTCTTAGTACAAACAATATTCAAAATGATCGTCATCACTGAAAGAGGTGCTGCATTGTGATATATAGAAAAAGCATATTAATTCATTGGATGAAAAATATTAAGTTAAACAAAAATAACACTGTAAATCTAATTTTCAAAGAAACTAGCTATTAAAGAACTTAGAGACATACAGTGAAATGAATATTCATAACTACATATTTCAGTGTTCATAATCTTGCTGTTTTGTATAATGAATAGTTAATGATATCATATTAAGTAATTACAAAATTAATCACTTACACCTATGATTGGTGACAATACTGTACACCAATGTGATACCTTAAAAATTCAGACTAAAAACTAGAATACCGTATATGTACAGGGGGTCCCCAATTTACGAATGAGCACTAGAACAATAATATGGCATACCAGCTGGAATTGGGCTACACTTCTCCTTTCCCATTTTCACGGCAGTAAACAATTCCTTGCTTTCACCTGAATCAACTTTTAATCATGTTGGAAGTATGTAATCACAGCGAAAGAGGACGATAAACAGTATGGCGGATGAGAGGTGCAGGTTCAGGTTGAGAAGCAATGCGTGTACAACAGCTCGTCTCTTAAAAATGCATTCTTATTGTGCTCTCCTTTTGATTTCTCTCTCTCCAAAATTTATATTTTGTAAAAAATAACTGTTGCCGTCTTCACTTTTCATTTCTGTTTCCATTTGGAGTAAAGTTTTAAACTACTTTTCCTGTACTTCATTTATTCACTTGCTAAAATCATCGCTTTTAATTTTCCTTCTCATATCTTGTTTTTTAGTGTCAGTTCTTCATAGGTGATATTTACTTTATCCATAAATACTTTAGATGATATTCCCCAATAATCCTTCTCCATGTTTCGTTTTTTGGTAAAACTTTTCTTGAGTTCGTTTATTTGAAGTTTTTCTGTATACTTGAGGAATTTGAATTGAGCGATGGTTCTTCTTCTCAGTCTAATTCCTTCAAATAAGCAAATACATAAATGAAGGGTGACCATTCTATTCCTTCAAACTACCAACCTATTGCCCTAACCTCCTCTATTGCTAAAGTTTTCGAAACCTTGCTCAATTCTCACTTCTTGAAACGCCTTGAATCTAACTTACTTATCTCTGATCACCAGTACGGCTTCTGCAAGGCAAGATCCACTGGTGATCTGTCCTATCTTACTCATGTATGGTCATCTTCTCTGAGGAACTATGGGGAATCCTTTATCGTCGCCTTTGATATCTCTAAGGCTTTTGACAGAGTCTGGCACAAGGCTCTGTTGGCCAAACTCACTGCCTATGGCTTTACCCCCTCTTTCTGTTCTCTGATTTCCAGTTTTTTTTACTGACCATTATATATCTGTAGTTGTTGATGGTGTGACATCTAGCCCTTTCTCTGTACCAGTGGTGTTCCA
Organism: Halocaridina rubra; assembly: GCA_037179515.1. Taxonomy (NCBI): domain Eukaryota; kingdom Metazoa; phylum Arthropoda; class Malacostraca; order Decapoda; family Atyidae; genus Halocaridina; species Halocaridina rubra. The sequence goes on from JAXCGZ010019137.1 coordinate 35,382, forward strand.
CCGGGCTCTGTTCTTTCACCTACTCTGTTCCTTCTCTTCATCAGTGATCTATAATCCCCATCTTCCTCTCTTCATGCCTATGCTGATGATTTTACCCTTCACTTTTCCTGTGCCTTTTCTCGTAATCAATCTCGTATCACTCTGTCTTCTACTCTTAACTCCGATTTGCAGAGAGTATCTGAATGGGGCACTCAAAATTTAGTTAAATTCAATGCCTCCAAGACACACTTTCTGGCTATCTCTTTATTTTCTTCTCCTCCTGATAACCCTCCTCCTTCGAAACTAACGAAATTTACCCTCTTAATTCTATCAACATATTAGGAATCTATATAGCCTCTAACTTGTCTTGAAGGAATCACATAATCCAAATTTCTAAATCTTCATCCAAAATATTGGGGGTTTTGTTTTGTTTTCGTCATTACTTTTCCTCTTTACAGTTACTTAAAATTTACAAAGGTCCTATCTGTCCCTGCTTAGAATACTGCTCACACATCTGGGGTGCTTCTTCTTATACTTATCTTCTTGATAGGGTTGAATCTAAGGCAGTCAGACTCATTAATGATCCTTCTCTTACTTCTAATCTGGATTTTCTCTCTCTTCACCGTAAGGTATCTTCCCTTTCGCTTTTCTATCGCTACTACTTCCATCGCTGCTCTGATGAGTTGGCGAGTTGCATCCCTCCCCCACTGCCGAGGCTGCGTAACTCTCGGCAAGCGGCCTCATCTCACAGGTACTGTGTGGAGATTTGTAGCTTGCAGATTGGTCGTTGCAGCGACTGCATCTTCCCAATTACCTATAGACTCTGGAACTCTCTTCCTCGTTCTGTCTTTCCTAATTCTTATGACCTTTCATCCTTCAAAAAGCAGATCTATCGTCATCACAGAGCCTAGTCCTCCATATCTTTGGGTCCTCTGTACTTTGACTTTTTTGTTGTCTGTAGTTTTCCTGTGTGTGACATTACCTCATCTCTGCCTTGTCCTTAACCTTTTTCTTTTCCTTCGTCTTGGTATTTTCTCGTGCCTGGGCCTTAATTGATGAGGGCAGTTTTTTTTTATGAGTGTCACAAAAAAAAAAAAAAAAAAAATTACCTTTATATACGTATACAACAATGTTCTGTGATGATGTATTCCAATGGCCAACCTCAACAAGGTTTTTACACTTTTTAGTGAAGACCATTGAGATTTTCTAATTATTTTTTTAAAGACTTGATCTTTATTACATACATACATATACGCATGGCCTCATTCCCCTTTGTAAGGGGGGTGGCCGAGCCAATAAATACGCATTCACCATGATCCACACATACCTCAGCCACACCTTTCAGCCCCTTGGGAATAAAGGGTTGCCACATTTTCCCCCCTTCCACCCTGCTTGGGTCATCCACAAGATAGGCGGGTGAGGATATTCTACAATGAGGCCCAACAGCCGCAGCTGGTTTACCCCCACCGCTTCATCACATGGCAACTCCCCTCACACTTGTTCATCACAGTTCTCTGAGCTAGCAGGTACAAGAAATCCCTTTGGCTAGTGTCATGTATGCACAGTCTTCCTCCACTCATTCCTATCTCTTGTACGCACTTGTCCCTGCTCCACTGACATTCCACGTACATTCAGTACCCTTTTCACACCATCCATCTTTCTCATTCTAGGTCTCCCTCTTGGCCTAACTCCAATCACTTCTGCACTCCACACACTTCACTATTTGTTCATCACTCATCCTTTCCATTTGTCCAAACCAACTCGGTGCTCTCTGATCGAACCAATCCGACAGCTTCCTTTCATCACTCATTCTCTGCCTGACATCCTCATTTCTTAGTCAACAAAGTAATTCCTCGCTCACTACTACCCTCATACTTATCTCCTTTCCCTTTGTAAAGTGGAACTACACATGCACTCCTTTAAACAAATGGGAACCTCCCTTTCCTGAAACATACATTCAAGAACCAACCATCCAATCTACTTATGCCTCCCCACCTTTTGACAAGTATTCAACATGACACCCATCTATCTGTGGTGCTTTACCTACTTTCCTTGCTCTCAATGCCATATACATCTCCTCTTTGTTATTTCTCTATCATTCTCTTCACCTAACATTGGCATTCTCCATTCGTTTCCCATAGCCACAATCTTTGCCTCTCTATCATCTTCCTCATCTAGCAGTTCCTTAAAATATTTAGCCTATCTCTCTCACCTTTATTTCATATACTAGCAATTGCCCCTCTGCTCCTTTCACCCTCTCCTCCCTATTAGACTCATCTTTCCTCACTCTTTTCACTTCCTTCCAAAACATCTTTTTATTCCTTTCAAAATTCTCAGACAAGCGTCTACCCCACCTTACATCCACTTCTCTCTTTGCCGCCCTCACCACCTCTACATTACCTACCTGCAACCATACATCAAATGCCTGCTTTTTTTCAACCACTACTACACTCACCTGCTCATTCCACCATTCACTACCTTTCCTTTTACTTCCACCTATTAGTCTCCTTCCGTACACTGCCTCGGCACACTTCATAACTTCCTCCTTGTAACAGCCCCATTCTTTTTCCACTCCCTCCTCCACTTTCTCTTTCACTACGTTCCACACATTCCTTAGACTAGCCTTATACACACAGTCTTTCTCTTTCTTATACTATTCTTTCACTTTTAGCACCTCTCTTCTCTTCTCACTTCTCCTTTTTCTCCACTTTTCTCCCACTCTCACTCTACTTTCCACTAAATATGATCAGATATTCCACCATTAGCTCTTCACAGTACATTCACATCCAATACTCTTCCAAGCACCCTCCTGTCCGCCACAACATAATCCATTAATGCTCTGTCAATTACTCTTCCATTATCAACTCTGACCCATGTATACTTGTGCACATCCTTTCTTTTATATACAGTATCAGCAATCATATTTCTATCATTTTTCTATAATTTTTTCTCATCTCATTCCAACCAGGTATACTCTATAATTTCCAATTACACCATCTACTGGCTCATTCCCTACTCTAGCATTCAAATCTTTCATCAACACCACATTCGCATTCATTCCCAAGTCTTCCACATCCTCATTCAAATTCATCTAAAATTCTTCTCTTTCTTCATCACATCTCTCATTGTCAAGGCCATATGCGCTCACAAATTCCCAAACCTTGCGTCCCAGCCTCATTTTTGCCTCTATTATATAAGATGATACTTCCTTTCATTTCACCACACGCTTCTTTATCTCTTCACTTACCAACAGAGCCACTCCCTCTCTCAACTCCAGACACCTAACCTACCACACTCCCAAATGTCACCTTACCATTACCGTTTCTCTTAGTTTTGCTTAGTGCAAGTACATCCATCTTTCTCTCAACAAACACACTCTTTATCCTCTCCCTCTTAGTTTCATTTACACCACAACCACGCACATTCAGAGACCTAATTACTAGGGTTTTGGCTGGATCTCTCCTGCCAGAATGCCCCTGCATTTCTTGGCCACATGTAGGGTGAAAAAATTCAGAGGAGGGGATTTAGTCCCCCGCTCTGCCCTGTTTAGTCGACTTGTATGACATACAGGGGAACACGGGGGAAGTATTTTTAAGCCTCCTCCCTCAGGGGGAATCTTTCTTAAAATAACTAATTTGTTATAAGCAATTAGCAAGGCTTTACTTAACATTCCTTTGTGCGCTTTCATTCAAACTAAGTTTTCGTATATTTAATGAGGTTTAGTGGATGCTTGTGACTTGTATTTCTGCAACATTCACAACTGCCAGTCAAATGGTACTTTTAGTCTTTCATATTTTATTCTTATAAAAGATGAAGGAGGTGGACATAAAAATTTCTCAGGTGTATGTCTTTTTCTTATGGTTTATGTATTGGCTGTATAATGTACAGTTTTTGTAAAATTTTTTCCCCTATGCTTGCTAGTACAGGGGGTCCTCATTTTAAGTCATTCCGACAATACATCAGAGAGCAATAAATGATTAATAAATTTGTAATAAATAAATTTTTCAACATACCAGTCATCATGATGCAAACCAGCGACAGTAGTGAGGTAAGCAATACTGTATAGTGTACTTTAACTATTTTTATGTATTAGATTAAGAACTTAGATTATAATTCTGTGTTTTAGAGTATTTATTTTTAGCTTTGGTGTGGGACCTAGGTTCGAATTTAGGTGTTTTCTGACTTACATCAAAATACAGTTTGTCAGCTGTCAGGATTAGAACCCTGACGTAAAATGGGGACCCCCTGTATCTTCATTTCTGATCTCCTTCTAGCCCTTCTTTCAGATATTTAATATTGACTTCTACATACTCATATACAAACTGCTGTCACATCACCTTCACATTCGATAGTCACATCTTATATAGTTAGACAAGGGGAGAGGCTTCAGTGATATAAGCTTTATGTCTTGACTTTTATGCAAGGTGAAAATCCTTATATTGCTATAGGAATATGAACCTCAAGTATCTTGGGTAATTTTTTTTTTAAATTAAAATTTGATGGAACAAAATTCAAGATACAGACTAAATGTTACATTATTTATATGTACGTACATTCTTGCAAAGGTGTAGTATTCTAAATCTTTCTTACCTATTGTGAAGACGCCTGTATAATTTTTACACTGTTTCTGTCTTGCAATTTACTCGTTTCCTTCATTACTTGTCTTGGATCAAAGCTTTAATAGTTAATAAGTAGAGTGCCATTGATGCAACAGTTTTATATGGTTGTGATAGAAATTTTAGGAGGCTTTTGGAAATTGTGAGAATTTTTAAGGAGGAATTGAAAAGATAATATACTCTATATTATATAACATGTTTTAAGCAGATTTTTCATTTTTTTGTTTGTTTTGTGGATATGTTGTTTGTTGGTCCTTCAGTGGTTGTTAAAGTGCCTTTTTGATTATATTTCTTATACTTATATTTTCTTTTTTAATAACTATATTATGGATTCTTCCCTCATATTTATTATTCCTCAGGTGAAGCTGAAGACTTAGTTAAAGAACTTGACTTCCCATATCTTGGAATATATAGACCGGCTGTGCTCCTGTGTGACAGAGAAGAATCAAGACCCATGGAGAAATGCACGCAAGTTAGTAGAAATTGATAGTTTTTGGGTAACACTTTTACTTTGATCAAATTGTTGTAATAAAGGTAGACTAGGGCTAGCCTTGGTACCAAATATATAATTTGTATATGTATTTCTTAGAAGACATGCATTAGTTTCAGTGTTATATGATTTGCTTGTACTGTCTAAATTTTCAGCAACGATACTTTAGTGCAGAAATCAAATGAAACAGAAAACAGAACATCTGGCAGTTGTCATACAGACATCATGTTCCATTGCAGAGGACCAGTTTCTCAAAAAATGAACACTAATAGACCCCCACTGAAGCTACTGTAAAGCCATAAAAGGTGGGAAAATTCAGCATTTGGTTGATAAAAAAAACAGGGCCAGTGTGCAGGACTAAGAACCAGGTATTTTGAGAAGGTGGTATCCGTTTTGGCCGCAATTGTTGCCTGCTGTAGGCAGAGGCATGTGAAGTAGACACTTAGCAACTTTTGCCCACTCATAAAAGAGGCTGATGAAACAGAGAATAAAGTTGCCATGCAACTACCTGGAAGACGAATCATACTCCAATGGTGAACTAAGAATTGTGAAATCTGTCTTGTCATACTCCCGCAGAGACAATTGCTGCCCACTCAAAGACGAGGCAGACAGTGTGGAGAAATGGAGCACCTAAGATTAATTTGTGACAAATTATCTCCCCATGCAGGACCTTAAGTAAAGGTTATAGTCTTGAGCTTCCTCTTTAAAGCTCCTAATATGTAAAGGCAAGGACCATATCAGTAACAAAAGAACTTATGGTCTGAGAAAGAGAGCAATATTATTGTGGTATATGACTTCGAAGAAGACAGAAGCAACTAACTCCTTTGCCTAACTACCTGACAGAAGAATATTGAGAGCTGTGTATGAATTTTTTAAGCCAAAGGCCAATAACCATCTAAAGGAAGTTAGTAATATTACCAGGAAGGAGAGTTATGGAGAAAAATCACAGCATGACAAATACTGGTTGAAAATAAATCCTAATCAGAGGGAAGAAATTTTTTTTTTTTTTTTTTTTTTTAAGAGTGTGACACCGGGACAGGCAGAAACTGCCCTCATCAACAAAGGCCAGGGCACGAGAAAATACAAGACGAAGGAAAAGAAAAAGTTAAGGGCAAGGCAGAGATGAGGTAATGTCACACAAAGGAAAACGACAGACAGAAAAAACAGTCAAAGTAAAGAGGACCCAGAGATATGGAGGACTAGGCTCTGAGATGACGATAGATCTGCTTTTTGAAGGATGAAAGGTCATAAGAATTAGGAAAGACAGAAGGAGGAAGAGAGTTCCAGAGTCTGGAGGTAGATGGGAAGAAGCAGTCGCTGCACCGACCAATCCGCGAGCTACAAATCTCCACACAGTACCTGTGAGATGAGGCCGCTTGGCGAGTGTTACGCAGCCTCGGCAGTGGAGGAGGGATGCAACTCGCCAACTCATCAGAGCAGCGATGGAGAGTAGCGTGAGCGAAAGGGAAGATACCTTACGGCGAAGAGAGAGAGAATCCAGGTTAGAAGTAAGAGTAGGATCATTAATGAGTCTAACTGCCTTAGATTGAACCCTATCAAGTAGATAAGTAAAGGAAGAAGCACCCCAGATGTGTGAGCAGTATTCTAAGCAGGGGCGGATAAGACCTTTGTAAATTTCAAGTAACTGCAAAGAGGAAAAGTAATAACGAAAACGAAACAAATTGCACTTAATATAGTAGGAATGACTCATAAATTCAATGTAAACAACAACTGTTGATCAAATGCATAATAATTTGTCACTACAACCCTTCACAAAAACATAACACACTTGGAGATATCTGTGATTTTATTTTTTACTAATACCACTAAACCTGTAAGTTTTGCACCAAGTATGCTGTAGTTTTTATGCTCTTGGATATTATGTTTAACATCTTGAATGGTGAAATGATTTCTCATAGTGAAGTAAGAAAGGATGGTAAGGCCAGAGTTGGATTATCCTTTACAATCTTGGGTTTGTTTCATGTTTCTTATAATAGTGAAGAGTGCACCAAAATTTTTGTTTTTGTTCGTTAAATCCTCAGAAGGTCATTTTGTAATTTACTAATTAGATAGAAACCTTGGAAAAGCATTGGAAAATTTTGTTTATGTAACTTTTATCTGGTCCTGAGTATGTTTTTTGTTTAAAATTGATAATTCACATAAAAAATGTCTGGACTTCCATAATAAACAGGTAATTTTTGTATTGTCAGTATATTGCTAAAACCAGCTATGTGGGCACACTTGAACAATAAGGAGAGTAGCGCTTCTTCATGTCCTACCCACCTGACCCCTTCCTTTAGTCATTCTGTGGCAAGAATATAATTTATGGAGGATCTTATGACCAGCAGGGTATACGACAGTATTTGCTTTCCCTCTACATTACCAGCGATATCCCTTTTCTTGTCTCCTATGACTTCCAGGATGGAATTCCTCCTCGCCTTCCACCAGTCTTAAAAACAGTAAATATTTATTTAGCATTGTAGATTAGTAAGTGCTGGACACTTGAGTAAGTGAAGAAAATGGATAGGAAATGCAGGAGATAAAATACCTTAAGAATCTCTGAAATCAGAGTTCCTTATAGAGAAATTAGAGAGTTCAGAGATCAAGAGTAAGAAGGAAGAGGAAAAGAGTATTGGAGAGAATGAAAGCGAGATGGCGTAGCACATTTGGGACTTGTAGAGAGAGTGGACAATGTAAAAAATTTGTGAAGTGGGTGCATATAGTGTACCAGGTGTTTAACCTAGAAGCACTCCAAGACAATGAGTAGAAGTAGTGTATGATTTGCTTTCCAGGGAAGATTTTGACATCTGGGAGTGCACAGCATGAAAGAACAAAGTACTATACTAGCTACACAGACAAATGTCATTGAGCAAAAGTCATGATGTTAGTAGTAATCCAGGGAAACCAGAGTCCTCTGATATTCAATACAGTATTTGCAGCGTCTTTATCTTTTTTGCTACTTACAGTGTGCATAAGCACGACTATAAGCAAATGTTCATTATATAGACAGAGAGATGGAAGTAAATTTTTGTTTTTTTACTGTACAGTTTTTGTTCTTATGGCTCCCAAGTATGGTGTGTTTGCGTGTAACTTTGAGAAAATTTTTATGATCATATATAGATGGAAGCAATTTTATATTTTCTTTTATGGACTATTCCTCTTTTGGCAATAGGCCACCAGTGGAATCTGATGGGACAAGGTAGTGTATATGTAAAAAATAATGGACAAAGAACAGACCTTCATGGTAGGATGGTATTATGTAATTATTTTAAGACCGTTTTTTGCACAATCGTCTCTCAGGAATACTTGACTAGAGGCATTAAATACAAGTTATGGTTCATGTGCAAGATATAGTGCTAATGTAGGTAAATATCAAGAACTGGTTTTTTACATAAAAGACAGTACACTACTCTAGGCTTTACATAAGTAACTGAAGCAGTCATTATTCTTTGATAAATTATTGCCAAAAGTTTTTGTAGAATAATGGCTATAATCCTTTAATATAAATCTTGTATTTCAGCTACTGATGCGGGGATTTGACTGGCGAAACAAGTTGAGTGTTCACACATACACTGTTGCTTGTGCCATGGTTGCCAGCACCCTAAAAACTGCAGCATCCGATAATGTTGGTGAGAAAAAAGTAGATATATTTGAGAATAAAGACATTTTACACCTAGGAATGGAATAAAACCATGTAAGTTGTATAATACTTTTAATAACGTACAACTGATCATTTGCAAGAGATGAGTGGTTGGGGAGCAATGCACCATGTCTTTTTCCCCTCTGAGTTTAAACTTTATGCAATACTGAATGCTTTTGTTTTGGTAGATACTTTTCTTCATAATGGCTTCTCCACCCTGTAATATTTTGAATATATATATATATATATATATATATATATATATATATATATATATATATATATATATATATATATATATATATATATATATATATATATATATATATATATATATATATATATATATATATATATATATATATATATATATATATATATATATATATATATATATATATATATATATATATATTATATATATATATATATATATATATATATATATATATATATATATATATATATATATATATATATATATATATATATATATATATATATATATATATATATATATATATATATATATATATATATATATATATATATATATATATATATATATATATATATATATATATATATATATATATATATATATATATATATATATATATATATATATATATATATATATATATAATATATATATATATATATATATATATATATATATATATATATATATATATATATATATATATATATATATATATATATATATATATATATATATATATATATATATATATATATATATATATATATATATATATATATATATATATATATATATATATATATATATATATATATATATATATATATATATATATATATATATATATATATATATATATATATATATATATATATATATATATATATATATATATATATATATATATATATATATATATATATATATATATATATATATATATATATATATATATATATATATATATATATATATATATATATATATATATATATATATATATATATATATATATATATATATATATATATATATATATATATATATATATATATATATATATATATATATATATATATATATATATATATATATATATATATATATATATATTTATATATTTATATATTTATATATATATATATATATATATATATATATATATATATATATATATATATATATATATTTATATATTATATATATATATATATATATATATATATATATATATATATATATATATATATATATATATATATATATATATATATATATATATATATATATATATATATATATATATATATATATATATATATATATATATATATATATATATATATATATATATATATATATATATATATATATATATATATATATATATATATATATATATATATATATATATATATATATATATAATTGAACAAATTATCTTGTATATTGCAAAGGTAGCATTTTATGCTTTACCCCTAAGTTACGTTGCTAATTATATACTGAGTGGACAAAGTAAAATCATAGCATAGTATAAATATGAACATTATACCATATATAAAGCAGAGGCAGTAGCATTTAAAATATTGGTCTGAGTAAATAGTTTTACGGTGGTATGTTTTGTTTTTTATTTTTACTTTACCCCTTAGTCAATATTGACAAATACAGATATAGTTTTTTATATTTTTATTATCCCATAGAATTTATCAAGGTGGCCACAGTATAAAGAAATCAAATAGGAAAAAAAATTGCATTTCTTAAATGTTATTTCTTTTCACATTCTCCTAAGTATGGTTTACTTCAACCACTCAGCATACTTCCTTGACAATATTTCAAACAATACATATATTTTAGCTCTCTATCACTCTTTCTTCAAGGCCCTCTCCTTCATTAAGCTACACCTTATCCTTCTTTTCTTTAGTGCACCTTAAGCTATAATACCAGTCTTTCATTACCCATTCTTTGCAGTTGTGTAAAATAAAAGTTTCTTTTCCATCCTTTCCACTTATGTTACCTGTCTCCACGGATTTTTTTCAATCTCTTACATTCCAGTGTTAACCATTAAGTCCTATAGTTCCCACTAACCACTTTTCTTTCTCGAAGCTTGCTATATTCTCACCTGCATGCCAGTTTCATTTTCTTAACCATATAATATTGATGGAGAACTATACTCTCAATGCAGTTTTGCTAAGTCTTAAAGTAAAGCTATTCAGCCATAGTATATTGCCCTAAGCACCATTGTGTTAATATCCAAAAAAATGTAAAAAAAAAATTACCCATCATTATTTATGTGTTGTCCATTTTTGCATTTCCTCAAGGTGACAGCATCTTAATCTCTTTTGTAATGTGAACTCAGAATACCCCACCACAATACCTTCCCAAATTTTGCCATGTATGTTAATAGGTAGACTAAATCATGCCTCACTGAGTTCTAAAGCGAGGATGTAAATTCTCTTGATATATACTCATCCCATCATCTGCACTTCATGTTCATCACTGACACTGTGCCTAAGAATATATATCCTGTCACTCACTCGTTTCGTTTCTTGAACTCCTCTCACCCTTTTGGATGTAAAGAACGTTTTAGATAAAAAATAAGTATCTCTGTCCCTTAATCTCCTTTTTCAGTCTATACTCAAGAGCCACACATATCCTCTATACTCTTGTATTTTTAGATATGCAGGGTAGTCACCGTGGCTCAAGTGGTAGCGTCGCGCCCTGTCACGGTCTGAGGTTAGCAAGGACATGCACTCAGGGTAACGATTACATATGTCAAAACATGTCCTTCGCAAGAAGGCAACCGTCCTAGCCCTTGGTAGAAAAAGGATCCTGTAACGTAAAACCGGAACTAACAAACAAACAAACATTTCTAGACAATCAAGCCAGTCGGATCAATTATGCCATATTTGGGCCACTCGGTTCCTCTCTATATCTACATTCCCTGGCTTTTGTTTACTTTTATTTTCACTCCTAAATATCTTGTATATCAACTTCCAGAAGTACTATACAGAGTAGCCTTATTTATTCATGCAACAATCCCAAGTGCAGTAATCTTACTATATTTCTCATTATGCTTTTTTTTTTTTTTCCCCACTTCACCAAAATATTGGACTAAGCAATGCTGTTATGCATATGAATCAGCCATTAGTTGTGTTTGATGGATGAATATAACTCCTACTTTCCTGTCAGTGATTTTAGCTCTTGTATGAAAGGCTTTATTTATATTTTTAGTGTCTTAACATTCCCATGCCATGTGTCGACCTTTCCCTCAAACCATTCACGCTCTCTGACTTACTTTTAATTATGTTTTGCAGTCTCTGTGGCTTCATATATTTCTCAAGTGTATTCCTAACCCATACAAATCTAGGACCTGTCACCCCTCTTCAATATTAATACATCACTTTTCAGTCTACACTAGGAGCTTATAAAGGCATACTTTTATTAACAAATTCCCTTCAAGGTACTTTGGTGGTCTATACCAACTTGACCATTCCTGACTGCATGGTTTATCCAAAGGCAGCCTCTGTGTATGGCCAGTACTCCATCCCACTACTACTCACTTGGTTACCTTACCCTTGCTTTCCATTGACACCTTTACATATTCCAGACCCTACGTTTCTCTACACTTCATCTTCAACAATTTCCATCCCACTTCCGTGGCCTCCTCCAAAGTCTCTTTGACATATTTATCTCTGCATGCTTCAAATTGGCTAGACAAACATTTTTTGCAGCCATTAGCAGCATAATAGTTATTACCCTATTACATTTTGTGTTTTTCAGAAGCTCTGATACACACTGTCTCATGCTGTGCAAACCTATTCCACTTCCACTGTCAGGATCTAATTGCTTAGTGACTATCAGACTGTGTGCAGATTAAGTAAGAGTCCGCATCATGGATAACCTTTGTTGCTCTCTTCAGATCTAGATATATAATAACCTCTGGTTGATTCATGGATCCTGCATTTCTTTCTTTCTTTTCTATCCCATGTTGACTTAATCTCCGTATACTTTTCAGTCGCCTATTAAAATAATTTTGTCTTGTTCATACATTAAATTTTTGCATTCAATATAGTCCTCCTTTCAACAATTGTTTCAATTCCTAGAACATTTTTCATTAGCATCTATCAATGCATTTATAACGTTTCCTTTGCAACATTGTTCACTTCATTTGCCCACTATATGATTTTACCATTTGCTCTTTTTTTCTATTTCCAAATCTTCGGTTACATTTTATATCATGTGCTTCTCGTTTGCATTTTCTTTCCTTCTTCTCTGTACGATGCCAGTATCTGCAAGAGTAGTAATACAGTTAAGTGTTGCAGTTAATACCTCTTAGAACTTTGCCCTCCCTATATCCCTTTTTGCTATTCTATCACTATATATAGTCACACGCCTCCCTTTGATCGTAATGGTCAGGCCTTTTCTGCTCAAATAACTCTCCATATTACATATTAAATTTGGGTAATCTATTTCTACAACGAGTCATTTAGGATTGGAAAAGAAAATTATAATGCATGGAGGGAATAGAAGACTTTGTGTTTGTTTTTAGTCTATAGAAATAACTTTTTCAGATTTAGATCTTTATTGAAGCACTGTCTGAGTATTTGCACCATAAACTTAGATTAAAAGCTGTGCCTTAATGCGGAGTAAATTTGTAAATTGTTGATGATTTGTTGAGTAGAAAAATAAGATAGGTACAGTGATAATCATGTATTTTCTTGTAGGTTGTATGTATATATTAAAGTTAATATTATGGATAAAAAAACTTGTGATTTAAAGGGAATATTTGTGAATCTTTATATTCTCTTATTGTAACAGCTGTTATTGTGTGAGATTATTAATTTGTGATTCTAGCAAAGTTATATGGTACAGTGATGCTTGCTGTGTGTAGTAGGGCTGAGTTGTATATTGTACTATCATTGTAATAATTCTATCCGATACTCTTCTTAAATGTTAAAAGTTTCACGTTATATACCACTGGTAAATATTATTTGGTGCTTTCTATAATACTTTCTAACACCAGCACTTTATATTGCATTATACCACAACTGACTAACCAGCATTGTATCTTAAGTTTAATTTATTGCTCATTGTATGTGAATTTTTATTTTTTACATCTAAAAACAGATGTTAGCAATATATACTGAATGTTGCTGATACAGTGCTGTTTATTTTATACTGTACATTGTTTTGTAATTATTTTTATTCTATTTTTATTTCTACTTTATAACAAACCTGACTATCGTCCTGTATGTTATAGAAACGAAACTTTTCTTTGTAGAGTATAATACGGTACAGAACAAAGGTTGATATTTTGGTCCCATTAGAGTACTTTGTTGTATATATTTTGAGGTTTTGGGATAACATTTTTTCTTTGTTTCTAGTCATCTATACCACAAATTAGCTCAGGCAGAGAGGGCATTCACACCTTGCATACATTTCCTATGATAAGGATATGATTGGTTTCTTGCACAAAATCAAGCACAAACACTTTTCCTTGATGACCAAATCAACATGTTTTTTGATTGCCCTAATTTTAAAGATTGCATTTCATGCTGTTGATTGCGATCAAGGGCACGTCTAATACCAGTGAAATAAAGCAAAATTATATATATATATATATATATATATATATATATATATATATATATATATATATATATATATATATATATTTTTTTTTTTTTGTTCTTTTTTGAGAGAGCTTCATTTTAAGTATGTAGGTATTATTAAAGTCACACAACTAACTTTTAATTAATTTCTAAATAAGGCCTTTGTGTAAGTCTGTATATATCCTCTGTTACTGGCTAATCTAATAATAATAATCATATGGGCTTAGATTGTAAGCATTCTAGTTTTCAACTCCTTTTTCATGTATACCATTCTAATTTATATAGTACACCTACAGTACCAGAAATTAGCATGTTAGCATTATTATGTGATAATACTGTGTAAAACAGAATATTGTTTATTTGATCTTCTACTCCCCTAGTAGCTTGTGCCTTTACTCTAATCAGCAATCACTTTGACCTGTCTTTTTCTTCAACCTAATATGCTGGAATTCCCACTGACATATTGCATCAGGGTGATGCTCTCCAGCTGTGCATTACATGAAGTGCCTGATACGAATACTTCTTCAGCTTTTCCACTCATCACATAGCTGCACTAGAGAAAAAGCATTAGTCGATTTGTGATACAACTGGCATTTTTATTTATAAGGAAATGTACTTACTTCTGTACTTTTGGGCTATTTGTGGTAGGGCTTAGAGTGAGCATAAAACCACTGTTTTTTCCTTAGAATTTGAGTATTTTAGCTTGCTACTTTCTCTAAAAACTTTTATACACAGGCACATTCTTTGTCCTCCAAGACAGGTTACCTTCCCTGTGCAGTTACATTAACCTAGTCTATATAAGTATTAGTTTGTCAGCAAATATTCCTCCTTCATTGAACTCACGAGCTGTATCTCACCAGTTTTTTTATTTTCATATCTCCCATTACATTATCATTTCCAAAATGGCCAAATTTCAACCTATCATTATGCGTGAAGATGTAAGAGGGTGTATGACCAAAGGGGTTTATTAAGAAAAATGCATAAACTTATATTAAAGGTTGCAAAAAGTGAAAAATATATTATATTAAACTTTGCTTCTTTATAGACGCCCCCCATCTGACGAATGAGTTACGTTCCGAATAGCAATTCGTATCCTGAATTGTTTGCAAGTTGATATATTGTGTTCACAGCACTATACACTGTGTGTGTGTATATATATATATATATATATATATATATATATATATATATATATATATATATATATATATATATATATATATATATATATAATATATATATAATATATATATGCACGCACACATACACATTCCAACATCATGTAACACAATACGTTTTTTTTCTTATCCTAAAGACACATTATGCAAGCTTGCACGTTTCTTGAAACGTTGGATCCATTCATAACTTGCTGCATAATAACTGTAGACTTCATAGGCACTGCACATTTCACACGGTTGTATCTCCAAATGTTCGTAAGTTGGAGGGCATCTGTATGTGGTTAACTGAATAAGTTAATAATAGTGATATGGATTATTTTAATAATTTAGCTAATGCATTTACTTAATGTTATACTTTATTTACTATTGTTCAGGCTTTACACTGAAGATGTAGTTAATATGTGAAGTTCTACATGTAATAATTTTGCTTTATAGTAAGTGTCCATATATTTTTAACTCACTGTGCATATCCATGCAAGGGTACATACCTTCCATGAGTATGCGTGCCTACCATGCATGAGTGCATACCATGTGCAAGTGCTCTCGCATACCACGGAGTGTTCATGCGTGTACATACTATGCATGCATGTGCATGCGTGTACATACTATGCATGCATGAGCACACTTATGTATGCGCAAGCATGTGTATGCATACAGGCATGTGCATATATAGGCATGCACACAGGTGAGTGTATGACATGCACTTGAATCCATGCGTGACATGCACTTGAATCCATGCGTGCGCACACGTGTGCACGCATGCACTTGTATGCATTCTCGCATGTGTATGCAAGCAGATGTGTGTATGTGAACGCTAGTATATATACTGTATACATACTCATGTTGTGCGTGCGTGCCCAAGCCAGCACGTGTGTGAGCATAGCCGCCTGTATGCGTTTGAATCAGTGCTTGGGTGCTTCGTGCTGAGCTACATGAATGTGTGCATGAAGACTTGGATGTGTGCTTGCACACAGGTGCGTGCTAGCATATATTATATCTATTACTGAAATGGTGTTGTAGTGATTCTTTTATTTTTAAGGTGCTTGGGCATATTAAATTTTCAGTGATTTCTATAGAAGGTTGTCAATGAGTTCATTAATATTTTTGAACTATGCCTAATGGTGTCTGACATGTGAAATTATATTTTTCAAGTATTTTTTCTGTATTTTTTGTTATTCCTAATACGTTTCTAGAAAACTAATAGTATATAGCCGAACAGTTGAAATGTAGTTGCTGTTGGGAAAATGGACAGCCTTATCAAAACTTGGAGGAAACATAAATATTATATCATCCTCTGTCAGATAATTACAGTACTTGGCATAACATTTTAGAATGGACCTGAAGGGTCAGTGTCTTCGTCAAGGGTCCACTCTTCAAAAATGCAGATTATATTTGGACAAGTAATTCAAATGGGGGCAGCACTAGAATCCAAACTGTGACAACCAACCTCTTCCTCTCACAAGGCACGAGATCCTGGAGCAGGCTTTAGTTAAACAGGTACATTATATCTCAACAAAACGGACACAATACAATTATTTATTACACCAAGAAATGATTCGCCGTCAGTTCATTTCTCAAAGACTACTTCTAGCAGGAGACATCAAAATCAATCCAGGACACAAGCCCAAAATGCTACACACACACCACTTCCAAAGGACACACCTAGGGTCCAGTTTTCTGCAACTTGTGCAGAACTTGGATCCGTTTCATCTGTAACATGAAATGCTTCACAAGCACAGGACCTGCTCACGATTCATCGTACACCCTCCTTCAAATCCATCCACTATGTCCACACCCCAATCTGCCCATCTTTCCCACACCATTAATATCCCTAACACCCCAACCACCAATACGAGATTTTCCAACTGTACCCCCTGCAGCAACACCTAACACACATCACACACACACAACAACATATTACATTTCAACATAGATGGCTAAAATTCCTAAACACAAGAACTCACCGTATCAAACAATACTACATACTGTACACATTGCATCTTACAAGAAACAAATTTTTCAGAACAAAACACCTGCTCTTTAAAACAAAACCACCATCTATTAACTTCATTGACACCAGTGCACACACAAACTCCCTCCTCCCCCCACTTTGCAATATCACAAAAATATATTCAATCAAAATGCATAGCACAGGTCATAATTACCTACATCCTCCTCAAACGTTTCACAAAGTATCTAACACCTACACCCCACAATTACAACATCACCAATTCTCCCGATGCAATGCCAGGTGGTGACTTAAATGGCAAGATGTCAGACTGGTTTGTTGACAATCCTGACATTGAAAGAAGGCTGGTAATACAAATCCAGTAAAAAAAAAAAATTGATCAATCTCAAAATAGGCATGAATCATATTTAGTTGCTTAATCTGGGAATGAAGAAAATGGCACATTAACAGGGCCTTTAGCCTCAATCCTAGATTAAGCACCTAAAATGACATCAGGTGGATATTTTGGGATTGATTCTAATACCTTTTCATTCTAAATGACATGCATACAACAATACTCGCATATTCCTAATGAAGCTCATTTCTTACTATCATCTCCAGACATCACCTTTGATGCACTGACCCTTGCCCTCTCAACGTCATGACAAGTGGTCAAAATCTTGGGTTCCAATTATCTACCAGTCATCATCACCCAAAATGATAATCATCCCAGCTGGCAAAAGACACGCATGCACCATTACAAAATAACAAGCCGGGAAGCTTTCACTAATGAAACAAAATAATACTGAAACTTTAAGCAGTCCACCAATCAAATACATAATACTGTAAACTCTTTTGTACAATAATTCAAAGTGCGGTCTAAGAACACATCCCTGAGACATTAAAAATATTAAACAACATTATTGACCAAGATGTTCCAAAACACCCCACACACAAGCCACTGCAATAAATAAAGCACTTAAGACTCAAATCAGCAATACAATTTTTGTGCAAGAAACACTAAAATTGAATAATTACCACTAAACTCGTGACCACAAACAACCTACAAAACGCTAAACAGCAATACACTTTCCAGAGCAATACAATGCTATTGCATGCTGCCATCAAAACAACAGATACCATACCCTCTAATAAACAACAGGCAAATACAGTACACTAATAGTTCATTTCTCTAATGTCAGTCATACATCCACACCATGACAACTGACATGTCATCAGATAAAAGAGAAATCCACTCAGATGGAGACTGCACATTCCACCAATCATCAGACAAAGCATAACTATATCAAGCACTCATCTGCCTGTTACTGACAATATAAGCAACATATACCCTTGACACCTTAGAAAACATGGCATACAAGCATTTATTAACACATTAAACAACAGCTACTCACAAAACAGAATACCCAACATCAAGAAGCAAGGAGTCATCATCACAATCCCAAAACCCAGGAAAACCCCAAGCTGACCTCTGCACCCCCTCCAAAGTTACCAAATGACTAATACTGTAACAAATCACACCTCACATTCCCTTAGCCCTAACACTACACAGCATCAGAACATTGCACTCCAGAACACCCTTCTTACTGACCTGACACAAAGGATTTTTAGTGCCAGAAATTCAACTAGGCTAGCACACAGAACATTCTCGTCAAACTAGACATAAGTAAAGCCTAAAAGGCTGTCCCTTACTTATAAAATTATCAACACAAACATGCACAGTAACAAAGAGATGCCTGGCAACTACCTAGCAGGCAGAAATGTACACACATCGTTTGCAAGTCAGTTATCAATCAAAAGAAACATTTTGAACAGAACCCCTCTAGAATCCCTCTAATCACCTACATTCTTTTCATCTTTACATGCGTGATCTACCCATATTCCACTCACCTCGACATCACAAGACTCAACACAAATATGGACAATAACACAAAAATATTGGCTGGCCAACTACCTTACAAGCAGGTGTCCACACATCACAGTTGTTGGTCAGTTATCAATCATCAGAAACTTGGATAAGTCCCTCGAGGATCCTTTTTATCACCAACACTCTTTAACCTACACAGGCACAATCTACTCACACCATATTCAACCTAAGTACACATAGCCTCTGAAGGAGATGACATTAACACACGTACACATCACTGAGACGGATGAAGAGATCTGCAAAGAATTGAACAAGGAGTTTCAGTCAGTATTTACAGTAGAAAATACCCCACCCCCTCAGATTGCAGTGATAGAAGCTCAAGAGCCGGTATTAGAGAACATCAACCTTACAGCCACAGAGGTATGCAAAGCGCTGATGGATTTAGATGTTCATAAAGCTACAGGTCCTGATGACATATCCCCTCATGTGCTTAAAAAATGCGCAAACACAATATCAGTGGCACTAAGTATCATATTTAAGGAGTCACTGGAGTCGGGGGAGATTCCAAGATGCTGGAAACAAGCAAATGTGATACCTATCTTCAAAAAGGGAAGGAGGGATACGGCTCTGAACTATAGACCAGTTTCCTTGACCAGCATAGTTTGCAAAGTTATGGAGAAACTACTAAGGAAACATATCTCTCTTCACTTGGAATCCTTCAACTTTTTGTCAGTGAGGCAACATGGCTTCAGAGAAGGTAGATCAACAGTAACAAACTTATTAGAATTTTATGATGAGGTAAGCCAAATCTTACAGGAAAGAGAAGGCTGGGCAGATTGCATATTCCTAGACTTCCAGAAAGCGTTTGACACTGTTCCACATGGGAGACTTATTAGGAAGCTGCAATCAATGGCTAGAATAGGTGGAAATGTTTTGGAATGGATAAAAACTTACTTAGAAGGAAGGGAACAGAGGGTTAGAGTAAGACACTCAGTGTCTGAATGGAGAAGAGTTAGTAGTGGAGTTCCACAGGGTTAAGTTTTAGGGCCACTTTTGTTCCTTGTATATGTAAATGACCTACCAGAGTCTGTAAATTCATTCATGAATATGTTTGCAGATGATGCAAAGATTGTGAAGAAAGTAAAAAACGAGAACAATGGTAGAGAACTTCAGGAGGATCTAAATAATCTGCATGAGTGGTCAGAAAAGTGGCTAATGAAATTCAATACTTCAAAATGTAAGGTAATGAGAATGGGTACAAGTGCAAGAAGGCCCAAGCTTGACTACTCGGTGGCTGGAGTACAACTTCGAGAGACAGAAAATGAGAGAGATCTAGGAGTAAACATACTGGCAGATTTGTCTCCAGAAATACATATAAATGGCATAGTAAGGGCAGTATATGCATTCTTATCAAATGTTAGGGTAGCCTTCAGGCACATGGACAAGGAAATGTTCAGAAATATTTATGTAACCTATGTGAGGCCAAAACTCGAATATGCAGCCCCCTTTTGGAATCCGCACTTGAAAAAGCACATAGCTAAGCTTGAAAAAGTTCAAAGACATGCCACGAAACTGGTGCCAGAAATACGCAATCTCAGTTATGATGAGAGGCTGAGGGAATTAGACTTACCATCACTCGAAGCTAGAAGAGTGAGGGGGGATATGGTGACAGTCTTTAAATTCCTTCATGGTTATGATAGAGTGGATAGGGATCGATATTTTGATATGGCTGGCTCTAGAACTAGAGGTCATAGTTTGAAGCTTCGTAAGAAAACTTCTTTGCAGGATGTAAGGAAATACTTTTTCAGTGTAAGAGTAGTTGATAATTGGAATTGGCTAAGCGAGGAGGTAGTTAATGCTATCTCAATCCATAGTTTTAAGGACAGGTATGATAAGTATCACTAAGTATAAAATGGAACCGATGAGGAGACGGGAAGGTATGAGCTTTGGGCTCTTTCCCGTAAACACAATTAGGTCATCACAATTAGGTAATCACAGCTGCAGGCCTCCTCCAAGCCTCTGCAACACACCACGTGACTGTTTCACTACAATTAGATTTAAAATAGCCCCAGCCAAATCCACAGTTACTCTTCACACAAACTGGACAATCACATGGTCACATTGCTTACCTCAACATAAATAACATACCCTTAATGCACACAGACATGCGTGCACACACACATCGTTGATGTTTTGCCAGAAAGTAGGGGCACTGAGAAGGACACGAGGAGGAACTATCTAAAAGGAAATTACAAGAAAATTATTGATCTTTTTGCACATATTCACTGGATGACCTTATTTTAAGAAATCAGTACATGAGAAGTACGAAATCTTTAGTGAGGAATATGGGAAGATAGATACTTTTTGCATACTTTACACCAAACTAGGAGCTATTCATGCCAGAGAGAAATGGTTCAGTACTGAGAGTAAGAGTGCTAAGGAGAGGAGACATAATGCTGGATTAGGTATAGAAGGAGAAAAAAATAAATGACTGGCAAACTTACAAAAGAGTAAGAAATGATTACCTAAGTACAAAAAAAGAGACAGAGAGATACAGTATTATGAAAGAGATATTACCAGGAAGGCTGTATCAGAGAAAACTGAAGGTCAAAGAACAGGTTTTAAAGTTAAAGAGGGCAAATGGAAGCATCACTGAGACAGATGAAGAGATCTGTGAAGAATTCAAGTTTCAGTCAGTATTTACAGTAGAAAATACCCCACCACCTCAGATTGCAGAAAAGACATCATGGGCTGGTATTAGAGAACATCATCTTTTCAGCTACAGAGGTATGCAAAGTGTTGATGGAGTTAGATGTCTATAAAGCTACAGGTCCTGATGATATATCCCCTTACATAATTAAGAAATACGCTCAACCAATAGGCGTGGTGCTATGCATCATTTGAAAAGTTGCTGTAATCTGGGGAGACTCCAAGTTGCTGGAAACAAGCGAACATGGTACCTGTCTTCAATAAGGGAAGGAGAAATACAGCTCTAAATTATAGGCCTGTTTCCTTGACCGGCATAGTTTGCAAAGTTACGGAGAAACCACTAAGAAAACACATTTCTCTTCACTTGGAATCATTCAACTTTTTGTCAGTGACACAACATGGCTTCAGAGAAGGCAGATCAATAGTAACAAACTTATTAGAATATTATGATGAGGTAAGCAAGATCTTACAGGAATGAGAGGGCTGGGCAGATTGCATATTCATAGATTTTCAAAAGGCATCTGATACGGTCCCACATGGAAGACTTTTTAAGAAGCTGCAAGTAATGCCAAGAATAGGTGGAAATGTCTTGGATTGGATAAAAACTTGCTCAGAAGTTAGGGAACAGAGGGTTAGAGTAAGACTCTCAGTGTCTGACTGGAGAAGGGTTAGTAGTGGGGTTCCATAGGGTTCAGTTATAGGGCCACTTTTGTAACTTGTACTGTATACGTAAATTACCTACTAGAGTCTGTAAATTCATTCTTGAATATGTTAGCAGATGCTGCAAAGAATGTGAAGAAAGTAAGAGACGAGAACAATGGTTGAGAACTTCAGGAAGATTAATAGCGTGCATGAGTTGTCAGAAAATTGGCTAATGAAATTCAATACTTCGAAATGTAAGATAATGAGAATGGGTACAAGTGCAAGAAGGCCCAAGATGAGTTACTCAATAGCAGGTGCAGAACTTCAAGAGATGGAGAATGAGAGAGATCTAGGAGTAAACACTTGAGCAGATGTGTCTCAGGAAATGCATATAAATGACATAGTAAGGACTGTATAAGCTTTCTTAGGAAATGTGAGAATAGCCCTCAGATAGATGGACAAGGAAATATGTAAAAATATCTATGTAACTTATGTGAGGCTAAAGCTTGAATATACAGCACCCTTTTGGAATTCGCACTTGAAAAAGCATATACCTAAGCCGAAAAAGTTCAAAGACATGCCATGAGACTGGTGTTAGAAATATCCAATCTCAGTTATGAGGAGAGGCTGAGGAAATTAGACTTACCATCATCGAAGCTAGAGGAATGAGGGGAATATGGTGACAGTTTTTAAATTCCTTCATATTTATGACAAAGTGGATAGGTATCGATATTTTGATATGGCTGGCTCTAGAAGTAGAGGTCATTGTTTGAAGCTTCGTAAGAAAACTTCTTTGCAGGATGTAAGGAAGAACTTTTAGTGTAAGAATAACTGATGATTGGGAAAAAGCTAAGCAAGGAGGTAGTTAATGCTAACTCAATTCGTAGTTTTAAGGACATATATGATTAGTATCATTGAGTATAAAAATGGAACCGACCAGGAAACGGGGAGTTACGAGCATATGCCTCTTTCCCGTAAGCACAATTGCGTAATTAAACCTAATATCCTTGGTATAACTTACAATACATCAGTGTCCTTTAAACAAACATCAAAAACAAACCGACACCAAGATTTAAAATTCTCAGATCACTTGCCCATGCAGCTGCAGGTCTTTTGGACTTAAATAGGACTGTCAAGGGCAGTTTGATGTTAAGTCTTCCATCAGTTATGGTTCTTTATTTATACCTACAGCAACACCGAATATTCTTGGATATTTGTTACACATCTCTTATTATTCATTCACATCTGAAAAGTCACAACACTCTCTATCTCTGTTTCTCTTTATGTGCCCAGGCCTGATGAGGGCAGTTTTATATTTTGTTTTGGCCCGTCCTGGTGTCACACTCGTAAAAGAAGAAACTTTCGGACACAAGAGAGACACCACAACGACAGTATAAAAACAATACACATTCTCGGTGATGGAATATGCAAGGCCTGCTTGGACTACTAACCTCACTAAAACACGATACAACACCCTACAGACTATACAAACAAAGCCCTAAAAACAAGCACAGGCAGATTAGCTACAACACCTACAGACCACATACTCCAAAAAATCAAAATTATCAAAGTCAAAGACTACTTGGATATGAGGCACACAAATACTCAAATTAGCCTCCACATATCAACTCCACCAAATACTCTACATAACAGGACCCCACCCACACAAACACCAAGGAACATTAAAGCAACACCTAACACATGATATCACGCACAAAAACTGTCATCACTTTCCTCAGCCACCCCAAACCAGCTTCTGCAAACATATCCTCACCCAGTTACTTCTCCATTCTTTCCAGTCACTCAACAACAACACAAAGCATCTTAATAAAACACCTGGCATCCATCCTTCCTCAAAAGATGTTTCATTACATTCAGCCAACAAAGATGGAATTTTATGCACCCATCCTAGCACGAAATATGCCTCATCAGATATTAAATTCCGAATCTGAGGAGCTTATCTGGGAAATAGCTCTAACTCTACCTGCAGTTTGAATAACATCCAACAAAAATTGAGAGAGGAAACAATAGTTACAAGCTAATGTATGGCCACATATATAAATACAGAGAACGTTATCAAATAAAGAATTAAATAAACTTAATCTTCTAAATACTCCCTCACCATATAATTAAAAAAAATAAACTGCAAGCTCTGCAGTAAGAATATTTACAAGGCTTTAGGAATGCGAAGAGCCATAACAACGATAAGTCTCTCTCCTTTTTCGTTAGCTTATCCATTTCCTCCATTGTATGAGTAGTAACTGAGGTCATCCTTGTCATGCAATTTCAGAAGTTTAAAAGACTGCTTCCTTTCATGGCTACACACAATGACATCAACTTCCGTAATGGTGTTTCTTGTGCCATCTTGCTCTGAGAATGAAGATTGCAAAATGTCAACAGAAAACAACCAAGTGCTACGTTATGTAGACTTAAATATACATGTACTTTAGCATAAAAGAGTAATGCTTTGATACAACCTCTCAGAAAACAAAGAATAAGTAATTCTTTTAATTTTCAGGGATCTAAAGATAATAAGTAATTCCCCCGCATCCTATACAAAGTGGTCCTGTGTTGGATTTGTTATTTTTATTATTTTCAACGTATTCAGTCATAAGATCAGGATTTATTTTGGTTGTAGTGCTATTTTACTCAGTATATCTCTTGTAAAAATTTAACATATCTTTCAAATAGTTTATGAAATTATTCAAAGTCTAATGGCAATTACATATCAAAGTAATAACGCAAAGTATTTTGCTCCTACACAGATGAGTATTTTTGGCAATAATTAATTTATATAAAAAAAATTTCTCTAAACTTTGATCTATCGATAGAAATATCTGGGGATTCGCAAAAAACATACCTTCTGCCAAAACAGCTTGTAATGGTGCATTCATGGGAGTGAGATCGAGGACTTTGACTTCTTCACAGCTTCCTTTGATATCATATTTGACATTGGTTCTTTGTTGAATTTTGCAAGAACTTTCATTCCTCTTGTGTTGGTATTTGAGATACTTGTATTTCAGCATTATAAAGATCGCTGCTGTCAAAATACATTAAACACATATAATCACTCATAAAATTGATTTTAAACAAAGGCAAGAGTTGTACCATATCCAGTTAACTCTTAGCCCTCAAAGTTGGTTTGAGAAATGTTAAAAAATATATCACATCAAGCACTTCATACACATTGACGCCTCATGAAAACATCAATGTCAATATACGGTCAAAGAGATCAGATCAATTTAGCTAGGAATGGGGAATATTTCACATTCCATCAGCATACAAAAATAAAAATATGGAGCAGCAGTACCTTTATATTTTAAGGTTTGTTGAGAATGCTGTGTTGAGGCTACTGTATATCCAGCTTATTATTTCACTGAACTATACAATTACTGCATAATAAACTACTGTGTTATGTATCTAATTAAATTGAAACTTTGTAGCTTGTAATTTGGTTATCTTCTGTGTTTCCTCAACTCTGACAAGCACAAATTCCAGATGCTGAGAGTAATTATCATCATACAACAGATAACAGAAGATCAACCATCCACACTCAGCTAGGATGGACACATCATGTCTTGACGTGACATCATTACTTCCGTATTGTAATGTGCACTTACAATATGTATCCATCATTTTCTTGAGCTCAAAAGCGGATTTTTCTATATACAGTGCAATTCCACAAGTAAGCCAATTTGTATTTCCACTGAAATTTCATGCAACTACAAAAGTAGCCTCTAGCATCATCTGCAGTTTAGGAGAAAAATATAGTTTTGCAGAAAAAAATTCACAAGGAAACCTATTTGCTTTATCATAAAAAATTTCATACATCCATACAATGCCAATTGGTACCCTCAATGTCTATTGCAGCTTAGGAGTAAAAGGTTTAGTTTTACTTGCTTATATTTCTGAAAACATCTAATATTATGTTAGTCTCTCCTCTGTATATGCTATACTATTTATCTATCTGATAATATGGAACCCAAAATTATGCACAACATTCAAGAGGGAGCAATATCAAGAGTTTATTTCCAAAACTGTTTTCTGGAAGCTATCATTATGAATACCCCCAACCATGAACGAACCGACCTACAAACACAATCTTCAAACAAATTATGAATCAACCCAAGAACAATCCACGAGGTATGAACACGCATACATTCGTACATTAAGTTGAGTTTTCCCTATTATTTTCCATATTCTATTAAATTACTTAAGTTTGTTTATGATATGATTGTCACGTTTAGCAAATTTTTCAACAACTAGGCAAATAGTAAATCTGATTCATTTGCCAACACCAGATCCCTTAAAGATGGAGAGGATAAAAAAGCTCATAGCAGATGTGTAACATCAAAATTTTAATTTGCAGAAAGCAGTGACTGACATGGATAAAGTGAGACCACATGGCTTATAAACCATTACTAAGGAGGAATTATTTAAAAAAAAATGGTAGAGGGATGGGAGCAAGTTTTGGCTGTAAATGTTGTCAGAAAGAGAAGACTAAAAGAGGAATGTGGTCAGAAAAGGCTAAGAGCACAGAATAAAAAATGTCTATATAACAAAAAATAGTACATTCTTATTATTATGCTTCATTTGAAAAAAAAAATGGATTACATCTACAAAATTACCTAAAGGGAAGAAAATCAATGTGTCCCAGTCTGCAAAGAGATGTAGCTTGTTTACTCTTGCACCCTAGGCACAAGCTAGCTAAGATACAGACTTTCATGATGAAGCATTAAGTGATATTCTTTGCAAACTATTAAAAATATGCTGAGGTGCTAGAGTACTAATTCAAGTGCTGGAGAGGAAGAGTGGCAGTAACACCTGTAATTTCCTTTGTGAAACATGTCAATTTTCGGGGCCAGACTGATGGTAAACTTCTCTAGATTACAAAAGGCAGCTTTAAAGCCTTAACAATAATATCATAAAAATCTTGGAAAAAGGGAGAGAAGAAAGACCAGTGCTTTCCCTTAGGAAATAATGACAGTTTCATGGCCCTATTGAGGACGAAGTCAATTGATTTGGATATGGTATATTTACAAGCCATAATATTATTGAATTTAAAATTAAGGGAAGAAATTTGAAAAAGGAGAGGAAGGTATTCTCAAGAACAATAATTAACATTTTCATCTACATAACAATTTCAGCAACATAACACTACACCAACTCATTCTGACCGAGTCAAGTGTTGACACTGAGGAAGAACCTCAGGGAAGACCTGGTGAAGGGGTTGACACGGATAATACAAATTATGTTGGAGTGGAGTGGAGAGTCTCCAATAAATTCTCTCCGAAAGAGAAAACTGGAAGGACCGATGTGGTGTGAGCTATTTTAAAGCTGGTTATGATTAATTCCTAATGAACAATGGTGATCTCTCATGATTATTCTTCTCCTTAAGAAGCAAGGAAAGAATCCAGAGACATTTGCAAGAGATGTAAAATGCTTATTCATGGAACTAATGAACCTTCTCACCAAAATACAGACTCATAATGGAGCATAGGGAGATTCTTTGCAAACTCTTAGAGTCGATGAAGTAGTAACTTTAATGTTGGAGAGGGCCAGTAAGAGCTGCAAAGAACTGGAGAAGCCTTATGTAGTAGTAACACGTGTTTTATCCATAAGATTTCGGTATGACCATTAAACAACTCTTCTATCTTGAATGAAGGTGAACAACACTTAGTCATAACTTGCAGACCGTGAGCAAGTTAGGAATCTAGAATAGATGGAAGTAGGACAGTATACTGGATATCATGTTCCTAGTGAGGTCTGGAGGCCAACAATAAGGACTGTGAATTTCATTTTTCTCCACTTGACATGACTTATGACTATATTATTTATTACAGGAGCTTTTTTAATTATCATTTCTCGTTTACCCTTCCTGCATGTAGTTGGGCCTCATTTTGAAGTTAACTTCTCATCGCAGACATCTCTTCATATTCTTGTCGCCATGAGTGAGTTAAATGGTTCCCATGGCTGTCTGGTGACTTTGTCTAAGTGTATTAAGTCACTTTTTCGGACACCCTCTTAAAAGTTGTTAGGTAAGTTTGTATAAGTGCATTATGTCATACTAATTCTGATACAATCATATGTTAAATATCAGTTGGCAGGTTCAAGTTTCCAACATATAAATTCTTGTATGCAACTGCCCTGATGACTTATGAGTGTAAGTAATTTGGACATTATTAGGTGAAAACATATCTGACTAAAATGTGAGCATGAAGTTTCATTGAGGTGATATCTTATTATAGTATGATATGGTCTCCTTACAGAATTTCTTTCTTCCTAATGTATTGTTTTCATCCATATTTCATAACTTGTTTAAAATAAAATATTCGCCAAATGACAAAGTGGCTATAGGGGAAGATGTATTCTATCGTCCAGGGATAAGGTGTGTTGTCAGTGAATATTTCAAAGTTGTATGTGCATATCTTTAATGTGCTGATGTCAATCCATGTAGCCTATATACTGCATACTCGTGGTCTAGTGAGCATGGTTCCCGTACTTCTTTTATTGATATCCTCTGATTTTGTCATTCTAAGTACTTAACCTTTTTTATTGAGGTACTTTATAAAGGCTTTAGACATGGTGTTCATTTGTAATTAGTTTGATCCTGTCCTATTCCTAATAAGTTCAACTTTCCCATCCCGTTTCTCAGGAACTCTCTTACTTCCATGTTGCACTAAAGTCTATTTTATTAAATAGAGAGCTGTTTAATATAGAGAACCTCTCACCATTCTTCTCTCTCTTTGGCATATTCCTTCTCTAGAGGTTACTTTGCATATATTTTTATAATGTAGACTCCCTGTTGAATAAGACTCTATATGAAGGCTTAGTTAAATGAGATCTTATTCTTGATTTTATGTATAACCTCTGTAAGTAAATAATTTTAGCTTCCCAAGTTCATTGTACTAGCCATTTGATGGGGTTCTACAAGTTTCATGAAATTAATTTTGTTCAAGTCTTCCTGCAATCCCCATGGATAAGGTGGCATTGGAATGCGGTACATCCTACTCAATATTTATATATTTCTGCGGGATGGATGTCCAATTTGGTGATTACACTTTCTGCTTACTGTTATCTCTCCTGTTGAATATCCTTCCAGTTTTGACAATTACGTAGATATCCAATATTCAATTGAATATTGTGTAATGCACTTATCTTTGAACATAGCTATATGACCATTTGCACATTAAATGCTTTTACATAGTAGGAGGTATCACACTCAATACAGTATTCCTATAAATTTGAACTTTTCTGTTTCTGTCGATGATACGGAATCATTTAAAATTTCGCACATTGGCTAGTCTTCATGTAGGTCCTTGTTTTCTACACGTTGAATAAAAAACATGACGGTTCACTTATTTCCTGCTGAGAGCACACGATCTCATTCACTGCAAGTAAGGAAGTTCTGCTTCTCAAATGAGGTTTATGGACCTTATAAAGGTTGTCCAGATAAAATTTTCAGATTTCTAGTTTTTCTTAATAAAATAGTTTAATGGGTTTACAATCAATATTGGAGCCATTTTTTTTCAAGACATTACTCATAATTTAATCATTATGAAGTTGTCATGTGTCATATTTGATAACTTTGCGATAATTTTTATCAACAATAATGAAGTACTTATAGTCTATGACTAATGGGTATACTGTATATCATCTTATAAACATTACGCACAAACGTTATCATAATAAAAAAAAATAGTAGTACTTACCAAGTGCAAACAGCAAGCAGATAATGACGGTGATCAGCCCAATCATACTTGATTGCAAAGAGTTCATCTCCAGCTCTATTTCACAGTTGATACCATTGTATTTAACTGGACAATGACAAGTGTAGTATGGCTTTTCATTGTGGCAAGTACCACCATTTTTGCAAGGTAGCGACACACACTCGTCTTCGTCAAGGCATGTGCGACGGTCTTTGGACAGTACTGTGCCCTCTGGACAACTTTTAAGATATAAATATATATATTAAGTAACACATTTGTATCTTAGAACAGATTTTGAAACAGATGCTCTAGAAAAATAATTTGTGGCATATGAATAATAAGATGCCATGTACAGTATTTATAAATAAAATATAATTCTATCTATATACATGAGCCATATTCCCCCTTACAAGGGGAAGGCTGAGACAAAGAAAAATACACTGAGTATATGTGGGGAGAAAATGTAGAGGAGGGGATTCGCAGTTCACTCATTTCGACTCATTTAGACAACTTTTACAACATGCAATTCTTTTTTTCATAAGTGTGACACCGGGACAGGCAAATAAACTGCCCTCGTCAATAAAGGCCTAGGCACGAAGAAAACATTAAGACAAAGGAAAGAAAAAGGTTATGGACAAGGCAGAATTGAGGTAATGATACACAAAGGAAAAGGACAGACTGAATGAATAGTCAAAGTACCGAGGACCTAGAGACATGGCAGGATTAGGCCCTGAGATGACAATAGAGCTGCTTTTTGAAAGAAGATAGGTTACAAGAATTAGGAAAGACAGGAGAAAGAAAGTTCCAGAGTCTGGAAGCAGATGGGAAGCAGCAGTCGCTGCACCGACCAATCCACAAGCTACAAATCTTCACACAGTACCTGTGACATGAGGCCACTTGGCGAATGTTACACGGCCTAGGCAGTGGGGGAGGGA
This sequence comes from Halocaridina rubra, assembly GCA_037179515.1. Taxonomy (NCBI): domain Eukaryota; kingdom Metazoa; phylum Arthropoda; class Malacostraca; order Decapoda; family Atyidae; genus Halocaridina; species Halocaridina rubra. Next base: position 66,732 of record JAXCGZ010019137.1, read on the forward strand.
TGCAACCCGTCAACTCATTAGAGCAGTGATGGAAGTAGCGATAAAAAAGAGAAAGGGATGATACCTTATGGCGAAGATAAAGAGAATCCAGATTAGAAGTATGAAAAGGGTCATTAACGAGTCTGATTGCCTAAGATTCAACACTATCAAGGAGATAAGCATCCCAGATGTGTGAGCAGTATTCTAAGCAGAGACAGATAATTTCAGTTAACTGTAAAGAGTTAACACTAATGCTGAAAACGAAACAGAACCCCCAATTTTTTGGATGCAGATTTAGAAATTTAGTTTATGTGATTCCTCCAAGACAAGTTTGAGGCCATATGGATTCCTAATATATTGACAGAATTAAGATGATATATTTCGTTAGTTTCAATGACCATAGGGCTATCAGGAGGAGAAGAGAGAGAGATAGACAGAAACTGTGTCATAGAGGCATTAAATTTAACTAAATTTTGGGTGGCCCACTCAGATACCCTCTGCAAAGCGGAGTTGAGAGTAGAAGAAAGAGTGATATGAGACTGATTACAAGTAGCAGATGAAGGTTGTGAAGAGAAGGCAGAGGAAAAATGAAGGGTAGAATTGTCGGCAAAGGTGTGAAGAAGAGAAAAAGATGGGGACTGAAGTAGATCTTTTATGAAGAGAGGAACAGAGTAAGTGAAAGAACAAAGCCCTGTGGAACACCACTGGTAACAGGGAATGGGCTAAATGTTGCACTGTCATCAACCACAGATATAAAACGGTCAAGAAAAAAACTGGAAATCAGAGAACAGAGAGAAGGAGTAAAACCATTGGCAGGGAGCTTGGCCAGCAGAGCCTCGTGCTAGACTCTGTCAAAAGCCTTAGAGATATCAAGGGCAACGACAAAGGATTCCCCATAGTTCCTCAGAGAAGATGACCATACATGAGTAAGATTGGACAGAAGGTCACCAGTGGATCTTGCCTTGCGAAAGCCGTACTGGTGATCGGATATAAGTGAGTAAGATTTATGATGTTTCAAAAAGTGAACACTGAGCAAAGTTTCAAAAACTTTAGCGATAGAAGAGGTTAGGGCAATATGTCGATAGTTTGAAGGAACAGAACGATCACCCTTCTATAGATATGTTGTTTTTGGAATATGAGGCTTAACTAGCTTCATGAAAAATGCTTATCAATGAAAACTGGATATTAAATCTATAGTAAGGTGCTCCATATTAGTAACCAGAATTTTCCAAACACGTATAAATGATATACAGTGGAACCTCCACCTACAAACGCCCCCAACCACGAACATATCGAGCTACAAACACAATTCTTAAACAAGTTTTGAATTGACCCAAAACAATCCTTGAGGTACAAATGCACATACACACACACAGTAAGGGCAGCAAATGCTTTCTTAGCAAATGTAAGGTAGCCTTCAGGCACAAGGACAATGAAATGTCCAGAAATATTTATGTAACCTATGCAAGGTCAAAACTTGAATATGCAGCCCCCTTTTGGAATCTGTACTTGAAAAAGCATGTAGTTAAGCTTGAAAAACTTCAAAGACATGCCACGAAACTGGTGCCAGAAATACGCAATCTCAGTTATGATGAGAGGTTGAGGGAATTAGACTTACCATCACTCAAAGCTAGAAGATTAAGTGGGGATATGGTGACAGTTTTTAAATACCCTCATGGATATGACAGGGTGGATAGGGATCGATATTTTGATATGGCTGGCACTAGAAGTAGAGGTCATAGTTTGAAGTTTAGTAAGAAAACTTCTTTGCAGGATGTAAGGAAGTACTTTTTTAGTGTAAGAGTAGTTGATAACTGGAATTCGCTAAGCGAGGAGGAAGTTAATGCTAACTCAATCCATATTTTTAAGGGCAAGTATGATGAGTATCACTAAGTCTAAAATGGAACCGATCAGGAGAAGGGAAGTTACGAGCTTCGGGCTCTTTCTTGTAAGCACAATTAGGTAATAATTAATTACATCCACCAGGGAGACTGTGTGTTTGCTCTCAGTTCTGCATTGATGACCGCACTGTGCAGTTCGCTCGTTGCTCTTTCATTGTAGATTTCCAGATTTTTTATTTTTTTGCTTTTTACTTTAAATTACCCCCTCATTATGGCTCCTAAGAAAGTGAAAAGTATTAGTGACAGTGGCGTAAAAAAACCTAAGTGTATTACCGTGGAAACGAAAAAAGAAAATAATAGCTAAATATGAGAATAGTGCTCATGTTTCTGGTCTCGCCACGTAGTATGATATGGCAAAATCGACCATATAAAAGAGGCTTTAAAGGCGGCTAACGTGGCTAAATTGTAACTATTTTAATGAAGCATAGGTCTCAAATATAGAAGAGGTAGAAAAATTTGTTAGTTTGGATTAATGAAAAAGAGCTTGCTGGAGATAGTGTTAGCGAGGCTGTAATATGCGCAAAGACTCTACGGATACATCATGATTTAGTAGTGAACACTCCAAGTGTTAGTGGCGCTAAAATTGACAAATTTAGAACAAGTAGAGGCTGCTTTGAAATTTTTTTTTAACAAACTGGAATTCATAGTGTTGTTAGACATAGAGAGGTGGCTAGTTCAGACCAAAAGGCAGTGGACGCCTATGTGCTATCGCTAAATTTATCAAAAGTGAAAATTATGTCTCGCAGCAAATTTTTAACTGAGATGAAACAGGGCCGTTTGGGAAAAAAATAACTAGAAGAACCTACATAACCCAAGAGGAGAAGGCAATGCCTGGCAACAAACCAATGAAGGACAGGCTTACACTTTTATTGTGTGCTAATTCAAGAGGGTATTCAAAGTTTAAAGCTCTTTTAGTCTACCACTCTGAAAATCCACACATTTTTAAGCGCAATAATGTGTTGAAGGCTAGACTTTCGGTAATGTGGAGGTCGAACTGCAAGAGTTTGGTAACATGTATCCTTTTTATAGACTGATTGACTGGAGTTTTTGCGCCAGCTGTCAAGAGATATCTTGCAGAAAAAGGTTTGCCCCTTAAGTGTCTTCTGATAATGGACAATGCTCCTGCCCATCCTCCAGGTTTGGAAGAAGACCTTGTTATTGAATACGACTTCATAAGTCAAGTTTCTGCCTCCAAACACCACTCCTCTCCTCCAGCCCATGAACCAGTAAGTTATTTCTAATTTTAAGAAACTGTATGGGAAGGGTCTTTTTTCCAGGTGTTTCTACATCACCAACGACGCGGATTTGACCTGCGTGACTTGTGGAAGGACCACTTCAATATCCTCCACTGCACAGGTCTTCTTGACAAGGCATGGAGGGATGTCTCTTACAGCATGTTGCAAGCTTACTGGAGGAAACTTTGGCCAGATTGTGTGGCTAATAGAGACTTCGAGGGTTTATAAGAGGAGACAGCTGTCAATATACTGAACGAGATTGTGGCCACGGGCAAAGGTTTGGGGTTGGAGCTCAATGAAGAGGATGTGTAGGAGCTGGTGGAGGACCACACACAAGAACTCATTACCCAAGATTTGATTGAACTGCAATGTGAACAGGAGAAGATTATCCAAGAGGAGCAATCAGTGGAGGAGGAGGTTGAGAAGTTAAAGGTTTCAAGTGATATGTTAAAAGAATTTATCTGTAAGAGGAGTGATGTGCATGCTTTCATTGAGAGTCATCACCTGGACAAAACTGTGAGCAACAGAGGAGTGAACATTTTAAATGACATTGTAATGTCCCAAAGAAATCAACAAAGAAAAAGAAAAATTTCTCTGGATTGCTTTCTTGTGCCAATACCAGCCAGAGAACCACCTTCCAAGAGAGAACATACAGGTAGAGAGAAAACACCAGCAAAGCAGAATTTTTATGGAAGGGGATTCTCCTTTGAAGGAGTAGTCCTCCTCCTCCTTCTCCTCCTCCACCACCACCACCATCCACATGTGCCAGCATATATCAACGATAATGGTAAATACAGTGGTGACCCCAACCCACGAACGCCTGTACCCATGAACAAAACTTTGAACAATTTTTGACCCCAACCCACGAACAAAAATGTGTTGGCCAAGCCACCACGTGTCCCACTCAGCCGATCTCAGTTCTGCATTGGTGCCCACGCTGTGTGGTTTGTTCGTGATCTGATCGTAGTTCTTGCTTATTTTCCATTTTTTACTTTTAATATAGCCCTCATTATGGCTCCTAAGAAAGTTAAAAGTGTTAGTGATATTGGTGTCAAAGATACCAGATGCATGAGAGTGGAAACGAAAAAAGAAATAATTTTGAAACGTGAAAATGGAGGGCGTGTGTCCAATCTCACCAAGCAGTATAACATGGCGAAATTGGCCATCTGCACTATTTTAAAGAATAAAGAGATCTTAAAAGCAGCTGATATGGCTAAGGGAGGAAATATAAACCTTGTTTGCTTTTTCCGAATGTTTTTTATCCGCGAAATTGTAATAATGCCCCTAAAAAATGCTAGTAAAAAAATATGAAAATCGCGAATAACGCCCATGCAAAAAAATTAGAAAAAACAATTTTCATTTTAGTAAATAATCAACTGCCACAGATGCACTTTTCCGCCTTTCTCCTCCTCTTCTACTGCTTAATACGATCGGATATGACGAAGATAATGGAAAAAAAGGAATTAAGAACAAACAGCAAACAAAATTTCGATATAATATCATCAGGGAAATAGCGTGCGAGAGTGCATCAGCTGATATGGAAGTGGCAAAAAGTTTGTGGTTAGAGGTTCGTTCTCCCGCATCCTCCTCCTCTTCTACCGCTTAATGCGATCGAATATTATGAAGAAAATTGAAAAAAAAGCATTAAGAACAAACAGAAAACAAATTTTCGATATAATATTGTCAGGGAAATTGCGTGCAAGAGTGCATCAGCTGATATGGCAGTGGCAAAACATTTGTGGATAGAGGTTTGTTCTCCCACATCCTCCTCCTCTTCTACCGCTTAATGCGATCGAATATTATGAAGAAAATTGAAAAAAAGCAATAAAAGAACAGCAAACAAATTTTCAATATAGCATCGTCAGGGAAAGCGTGCGAGGGTGCATCGGCTGATACGGAAGTGGTAAAACGTTTGCCAATAGAGGTTCGTTCTCCCGCATCCTCCTCCTCTTCTACCGCTTAATGCAATCGAATATTATGAAGAAAATTGAAAAAAAGCATTAAGAACAGGCAGCAAACAAACTTTCGATATAATATCGTCAGGGAAATAGCGTGTAAAGAATATATATATTTCATTTAAGTTTCCCAGATATACGTTTTCTTTGTAATGAATTGTATAGTTCTCATTTTCTCTCAGCTGATTTTGATTACGTTTAGATTTCGTGCAGCACGGTCGATATGTAAAGAAGACAGAATAATGTTTAGAACCAAGGAATATTACTCTAATCTTGAAAATTAGATAAACCCCAAATAGAGTGAGTAAATAAATATTTTATGAGTAAGATATTGTGCCTGAATAGTGATAAGCATCAGCTGATACGGAAGCGGCAAAATGTTTGCCGATAGAGGTTCATTCTCCCGCATCCTCCTCCTCTTCTACCACTTAATGCGAACAAATATTATGAAGAATATTGAAAAAAAGCATTAAGAACAAACAGCAAACAAACTTTCAATATAATATCGTCAGGGAAATAGCGTGCAAGGGTGCATCAGCTGATACGGAGGAGGCAAAACGTTTGCATCCCTGTGTTCATCGCCACCATGCACATCCCAGTGTATGCCTGTTGCCCATCGCATGATAGACGGCATTAATTTGTTTACTGTACAGTAAATCTGTATATCATTTATACTGTACACTATTTGCATGTTAATATAAATAACTATAGATCTTTTTGCTTTGTTCTGTACTTATAAAATATGTTTTACTAATCTTATATCTTCGGTATAGTGTCTATGGACTGTTGTGGAATGAGATATGCCCATTATCATTGCTTCTTATGGAAAATAACTCGTTAAATTACGCAAAAATTAATATAAGCGGCACTTCTGAGAACCTATCTCCGCGTTATTCTAAGAACTAGGCGTATTAACAATGAAAAGGGCACAAGTAATGGAAGAGGTGAAAAAATTAATATTTCTGTGGATATACGAAAAACAGCTGGTTGGAGATAGTATTAGCAAGGCCATAATATGCGCTAAGACTTTGCAAATCCACCATGATTTAGTAGCGAACTCTCTGAGTTCTGGTGGTGCTAAGCTGGAGGAATCTTGAACACTTTCATCGTCGAACTGGGATTCATAGCATTATTAGACTTAGAGAGGCCGCTAGTTCCGACCAAAAGCAGTGGATTCTTACGTGAAGGAATTTGCTATATATATATATATATATATCGAAGATGAAGGTTATATCCCATAAGTTTTTAATTGTGGTGAAACGGGATTCTTTTGGAAGAAAATGCCCAAAAGAACCTATATAACCCAAGAGGAGAAATCACTGCCTGGCCACAAACCAATGAAAGACAGGCTTACCCTTTTATTGTGCGCTAATGCTAGTGGGGACTGCAAGATCAAGCCTCTTTTAGTTTACCACTCTGAAACTCCAAAGGCTTGGGTCATGCAGATTTTATTCCTAGAGTGGTTGATTGAAGTGTTTGCACCAGCAGTGAAAAAATATCTTGAGTAACATGATTTGCCCCTTAAGAGTCTCTTCATAATGGATAATGCTCCTGCCCATCCTCCAGGTGTGGAAGAAGATCTCGCTATTCATTACGATTTCATTAAAGTAAAATTTCTACCTCCCAACACCAATCCTATCCTCCAGCCCATGGACCAGCAGGTAATTTCTAATTTAAAAATGTTGTAAATGAAGGGTCTTTTTGCCAGGTGTTACCAGGTCACCAACGACATGGATTTGACCCTTCGTGATTTCTGGAAAGACCACTTAAATATCCTCCACTGCATAGGCTTCACTGAATAAGCATGGAAGGTCTCATATCATACATTGAACTACGCCTGGAGGAAATTTTGGCGATGTTGTGTGACTGATAGAGACTTTAACTGTTTCAAGCAGGAGTTAGCTATTCAAATTGTGAAAGAAATTGTGTCCACAGGCAAAAGTTTGGGCTTGGAGGTCAATGAGGAGGATGTGGAGGAGCTAGTAGAGGACCACAAAGAAGAACTTACCATGCATGAATTAATTGAGCAGCAACATGAACAGGTGAAGATTCTCCAACAGGAGCAGTCACCAGAAGAAGGGGATGAGAGGGTAAAAGTGTCCAGTGAAGAATTTAAACAAATTTTTAGTGAGTGGAATGATGTGCAGGCTTTTATTGAGAATCATCACCCAGATAAAACTGTGGGCAATACAGTAGTGAATATGGTAAATGACAATGTGATGAATATATTCAGAAAAATTTACCAAACAAGAAAAAGACAAATTTCTCTAGATCATGTCCCAGTAGGCAGGGAAGCAGCTTCCAATAGAGAAAAGAGAGAGAAAACGCCAGAAATAGAGCCTGAATTGGAAAAGTTCCCTTACCGTTTTCATGGAAGGGGACTCTCCTTCCAAAAATTAAGCCCCCTCCTCCACCATCAATGTATGCCAACAACAATCATCCACAAAGGTAAATACAGTACTGTGTTTTTATCATTAATTTTATTTTCCTTAATTATTAAAGTTATTTTCCTTTTACAGAGTATATTGCTTATAACCTGTATTATATTTCTTGTTTATCAAGACTCGAAAAATTTTAAAATGAATATTTGTTTTGACCTGGAATGGATTAATTGGATTTACATGTTTTTCAATGGAAAAATCAAATCCAACTCAAGAACACTTTTTTGGAACGAATAAAGTTCGTGGGTTGGGGTCACCACTGTACCATGTTTTATTTCAGTACAGTGAAATACTGTACTGAAGTTTTTTATAAATAAGGTTATTTTTATATGATTACACATTCTTGTCACATACTTGTATAAACCCATAAAAATTGAAAAGGTATGTTCTAAAAATTGTTTCCAGCTACGAACATTTCGACTCGAGAATGGGATTAAGGAACAGATTAAGTTCGTGACTAGAGGTACCACTCTATAAACAAGAAACTCAAAGATCTTCATTTATCAAGATATATATTCATTACCTCTTACTTACAAAATGTCATATTTATTGAGGTCCTTACCTGCATTCATGTCGCATCCACATGCTGTAACACACGAAGGGTGCAATGCAACTATTATTAAGGCACTGGTTCCGTGATTCACACTGTGAAGACACATTACGGAATAGGGTTGCTTGGCCCCAAGGCGTACTAGTTAGACTTGGCGGTAGAGGTAATGGCTTTCCGTTTATTCTAATATCATCTAGGCAACCTAAAAGGAAGAGAATTTTCATTTTTTTGCATGCTAATCATATGTATTCATGATATAATTGGAATTATACCCCTCTCTTTAGAAAAAAAACATCCTGACAAGATTTTAAGAATACTAGACAATATGATCATTCAAAGGTTGAGTAAAATGCTGGAGAGAAAGAGAGAGAGAGAGAGAGAGAGAGAGAGAGAGAGAGAGAGAGAGAGAGAGAGAGAGAGAGAGAGAGAGAGAGAGAGAGAGAGAGAGAGAGAGAGAGAGAGAGAGAGAGAGAGAGAGAGAGAGAGAGAGAGAGAGAGAGAGAGAGAGAGAGAGAGAGAGAGAGAGATGAGGAGAGAGAGAGAGAGAGAGAGAGAGAGAGAGAGAGAGAGAAGAGAGAGAGAGAGAGAGAGAGAGAGAGAGAGAGAGAGAGAGAGAGAGAGAGAGAGAGAGAGAGAGAGAGAGAGCAGAGAGAGAGAGAGAGAGAGAGAGAGAGAGAGAGAGAGAGAGAGAGAGAGAGAGAGAGAGAGAGAGAGAGGAGAGAGAGAGAGAGAGGAGAAGAGAGAGAGAGAGAGAGAGAGAGAGAGAGAGAGAGAGAGAGAGAGAGAGAGAGAGAGAGAGAGAGAGAGAGAGAGTCTATAAACAAACTGAACACAAATTCTACTTACCTGTTTAAATTCCCTGGTAACAGAGGATGTTTTTGTACTAGGATAATAAAGTCTGCCACCTACATAAAGTTCTTCTTGTACTTTTATATTCCAAAATTGATGCTTCAAGGGAATATAACTTTCGTTATATCTCCTTCCCTCTCCACCATCAAGAGCAAGAATTACAGTTGGTCCGTATCTTTCTACCATGACAGTATGCCATTCTCCATCACTTACTGCAACTGATGACATCCACACATCAACCTCCTCCACTGTCTGAGCGTTTATATAATAATAATATCGCAAATGACTGGTTTTTAATTTCCAAAATGCCATAATTTTGCCAGAGCTTGTCGAGCATGCAAAACAAACTCACCATTTTGTTCCAATGTTCGGAATCTTAACTGCATATTTGTATGAAATGGGTTGAGTTTAAATGAAAAAGAGTATCTTATATAAGATTCAGAATCAAAATAAGTTGGAACTGTTGGTTTAGAACAAAGCGGCCCCATCCATCCACTTTTGCATTCACAAAAAGGGTCACTTATTGAGCCAGAACAAATTCCATTACGACCACAACTGGCCAGAGTTACATTACTTTGACAAGCCTTTTGAAATGGAAGACATCCAGCTATACTGTTCTTTTGAAGAGCTGGTGTGGCCATATCATAATAGTAGCCATTCATCATTAAATTTCTGATGCAACCTGTAAAGGGTATACCCTTAAGTGTAATCTGGCTTCTTAAGTGATGTGGTAAAGTAAGAGACTGCTCCATCCCTCCAATTTGCAAAGGGTTCTTCACTTTCAATAATTCTTTATAAAAGGGAATATTACTTTCTCTATGACACTGAGATATATCAATAGAGGTATTTTTATTCCCTTTTACATTTACTTCTCTGCAACGGTCGACATCTATACTCACTATCTGAAATACATAGAAAGAAGAAAAAAAGCGCAACATAGAAGAGATAGGAATCTCATAATTATATAATTTAATAGTTGGCAATTATAAAAGCATATTTTATCCTGTTAGAAAAAACTGGTATCATAGATTTATAGTATACCTGTACTTTATACATATTATTCAATAAGCTTTCTTGAAGCCAAAATATATAAGTAAAGTTTGTTTTTACCAACATATATATGTAAAATATGAAGACTACATATTATTCTAATTTTAGATTTAGGTATAGAAATCTTGTTAATAATATGTAATAGAAAAATTTGTGATTGCATTGTTGAGGAACGGTTTTATGAGAAGGCATTTCATCATAATTATGTAGGAACTTTCACTAGCAATACTACATCGCCATGAAGTGATCATAAATATGCTTGCCAGTAATTACTTTTATATAAAATTGTGGATATTAAAAAAAGTTAAGGATATTCTGTATAGCAATATACACCTCGGAAAAGTCAAATATTACTGATTTTTTGTGACAAAGTGCATACTTCAACATATTTAAAGCACTATCTTCCCAGTAGCAGTGTAAAAACCTGAATAACATTCTCTTTGTAAGAGGAAGTACACAAAAATATTAATAAAATGCATAGAAAAACAATAAATATCTCACGCAGACAACTATTATAGGGGTATAACAATGTCATGCGAGTTCTGTGCCCTATTTCAAGTTTCAGGTAGCATAATCACTTACAGTTTTATTTCCAAATCAATAATTTCCCTTTGCATCACACTGGCATTAATACTAATAGTATGGGGGCACTATGGCACCATGATGCAAAATTTACTACAAATAAAAAAATTTATAATAGAAGTTAATTTTTTTAAGAAACACACTTGTTAAATATGAAGATTATACCAAACACAGAAAAACACAAACCTGAGATACCATGAGACCCAAAACAAGGTGCTCTATGGTTAAATTTTTTAGAAGTAAAAAATATATAAAATTAAAGAATAGAGTAAATACATAATTCAGTGACTACAGTGTTTATTACATCTTAAAAGCAAATACTGCAAATGTACTGCACTATAAGTTTGATAAGTGCTTTTATCAATATATGTCTGGCAGCAAAGTCATTATTGCGGAATGAACAATTGCACTATGACTGCTTACACCCACTATGGCCATTTAGACAATCAGGTATTCTGACTTTTAGATTTTGAAAAAAGAACGCAAAAAGTATAACTGAACGCAAATAGTCAAATGTTACTTTATAATCCCAATGATTTACAACTGCCCCAAGTATTAGTTCTAATACTGTATATAAAAAAAAATTCCAGAGCTATATAAAACATGAGAATTTATGCAGTTTGTTTCGCATTACATGAATAAGTTTGCTTCGCATTACATGAATAAGAACATATAATCATTGTTTGCACAGCATAGACTGTGGCCTAAAATAATCATCATACTCTATTAATACAGAGTAGATTACTCACAAGAAATATAAATTTTGTATACATTACCTATATGTAATAAAGCAGTACTTAAATACCTGTTTGAAATCTATAACAGTAGTCTTAAATTAAAAGTATGTATTTTATAAATTCATATAAGGTGAATGTTCAGTACTGAAGGAGTGTTTCAAAAGTGTAAAATTAAAAACAAGTATGGGATGAGAGTGGACAGGCCATGAGGTAGGGGATGATGGGTTGGTAAAAAGTAATCAGAGGTGGATGGGAGAGTTAAAGAATTACTAAAGGAGGAGGAAAACAGATTGCGGAGGTTCGAAAGCTATGAGAAGTGATATAATGAGCTCTAAAGACTTCAAAAACCTTCAAGAAGGATACCGATACAGATAAAATAAGTACAGCTCCAGTGGATTGGTGATGAAAGGATGCAAACTGGTTGTGTAGGCTAAACAGTAAGTAGTCTGAAATTATGCCAACTGCATGCAAGGCAGCGTCAATCATCAAACCTGCTTATTCAGTACAAAGATGGAGTGAGGAAATAATTAATAACCAAGAATGTTAAACTGAGAAGCTAGAATGATAGAGGAGGTATATGAGAGGGAGTGAAACACAATAACTTAAAGACGTAATTACTCATGCTGGTGGAGGAGTATGGTATAGACTGTTGAATGAAAAACTGAAACTTACTGTGGGTACAAATGAGGTGCAGTAACTACTGGATGGAGATAAGCCTTGAGGTGTGAAGCTTTAAAGGGAACTGAGGAGGATGTGAAATATTATGACTTTCAAGACAAAAAACTTGAAGGGTAATGGAGTTAGGTCCAAATGAGTGTTTTGTGGAGTAATTGCTCATTGAAGAGAAAGCAATGGAGTTGAGAATAAGTGTTGGAACAGGGAATATTCATGGAGAAAGCAAATGATGATTCATTCTCTTACGATGCCTGAAATGGAATGATAATACACTACTAGTGAAGCGGACTTGTAAGAAATTTTACCAGGCATTTGAACTACAGGTAAGGACAGAATAGATGTTAGGAATTAACATACTGCAGGCAAGAAGCATGAGCAAAATAAATGAACTGACATCAGTGAGAGACATCATAATCATAAGAATGGATAAAGATCATTCAGAGATATTCTAGGCACATATCTGGAATATGCCAATACAAAGGCTTGTTTCTGCATTCTCTTTACAATGAACAGATGTCTATTTGAGCAAAGTAAGATGATTAGAGATGTGAAAGAAGGTAATTTTCTGTTTAAGTTACTTTCTTTGGATGTGGTGGTCACACTACACATTATGGGGGGAGAACATATATTGCGAAAAAAATGAGTGATATAGAGAAAAAAAATGAGCTTTGAATGATTACCTTTTTATTCCAATACACATCTGCAATATGCCATCTGCCATCATTTAAGGTCTCAGGAGACATGACGTCCAATAGTAGGGTTTCAGTTCCAAAATTTATAAGCAATTTAAGTCGTCCATTGTCAATTTCCAGCGCTATGAAATCCGTTAAAGCAGATGAGCTTTTTCCCACCATAAGAGGACCAGTATAAAGAATTATACCATACAGTTCTTGGGTCATAAATTGTACACTGAGATGAGATATTTCACATAACTGGAGTGGGTGTAACCAGATAAATCCATCACCTATAAAAGTTCTAGTCAACAGCTGACAATGTGGTCCATCAAAACCGTCAAGGCACTGACAGCGTACACCAGAAGTACTTTCAATACACTGACCATGATTAAAACATGGATTCGGATAGCAAGAGTCTTTGCTAAAGAGATGTCTGGAGCTACAAGCACAATTCGGCACCACATGTACATTGACACCTACATAGGAAGTTCTGTTAATGTCTATTAACTGATGGGCATCAAATATTGTAAGTTCACTAGTACAAGATCCACTACAAGGCACATTTTCTTCCAAACAAGCATCAATCCCAACCATGACAATGCTTAAACCTATGTAAAATTCTACTTGCTTTTTATGTTTCGTTAAAAGACCATTTAGTTTTGTAGACTGAAAATAGTAAGAGTCATAAACAAAAAACAAGACATCAGTCAGAGGTGGTATCTGTTGCACTAACTGTATGCTAAAAATATTTACAGAGGATACTTTTACTCCTATTATTTTGGCCACAATCTCAATAAATAGGTCTGCCTTACTGAGAATTGGCTGTTCTGTCCTATAATCCCATTTTCTGATAAAGTCCTTTTCTGTTATATTTTCAAAGCGAACAGATCCAGCATTTTCCAAGGCTAATTCTGAAACATGTCTTACAGTCACGTTAACACTAGACTTCACATGAAATTGAGCATGTTTATAATCATGCACATGAAAATTTAAATGATATGCTGCATCACTGGTTGCATATCTCATTGTGATCATACCGCTATCTTCATCAAGTATGAAGTTTGGATGAGGATGAGTGCCCCATATAAACTTCTTGTCACCAAGATCCCAATCATCTGGATCGTGCACGTACACTCTTCCAATATGAGTTAAATGAGATCTACCTTTGTAACTGTAAAACAAAACTTCTTTAAATCCTGCTTCCATACGATTATCGTTAACATCACCTATAACAACAGTCAGAGTTGAAGTACCTACTAGCGGGGATCCACCCGAATCTCTTATAACTATAGGTACAAAGTATTCTTTCTGAAATTCTCGATCAAATTCTCTGAGAGAGGAAATACGAGCTAATCCACTTCCATTATCTCCCTTTTGAATGTATTCTACCTTGAACGAAGTGTGTATTTCCTCAGTGGCCAAAGGATCCAAGTTAAAATAAAAAGGAGGCCCATTTTTCATCAATGGATCGTCCTTATCACTTGCAGAAATATCTGCAAATTTTTGAGGTGGAGAATTCTCTGTCAATACGACAGGGTTGCAATTATCGGCTATTTCTGGGGCATTGTCATTTATATCCATAACAACTACCGTCAATGTAGCTGTGGCAGTTTTTGCTGGAATACCATCATCAACAGCAAGAACTCTAATTACATAAATAGATGAAACTTCTCTGTCTAATGTTCTACGAATGCTTACAATTCCTGAGGAGTCAATATGGAATATCCCGAGTTTATCTGTTTCTGTGTGGATCAGATATGATACTCGACTTCTCCCCTTCATGTCAACATCTCTGGCCATAATATTGGTTATCTTTCTTCCCACGGGGATATTTTCAAAAACTTGTACTTCTGTATTTGGTTGTAAAAACTGCGGTGCATTATCATTTATATCTATCAATTTTACTATCACCCAAGATGTTGCGGTATAGACACTGTCACTTTTTTTTCCATTATAATCGCTCACTTGGATCTGAAACTTAAAGCCTCCTGCCTGATTAGGATCTTCATAGTCTAAAGGTTTAGCTACCAAAAGTGATCCTGTACCATTCACATTTGTTACCATTGTAAACTTATCTGCTCCAAATCCAGATGATTTCACTACGATATAGGTAAAGGAGTTGTTTGCATCATTGTCACTGACAGAAACTGTCAAAATAGGTTTTTCAGGTATAGACGATCCTACAGTTTCTTCAATTTCAATGATCCATTCGTTTTGTGTAAACACTGGTGGGTTGTCATTAACATCCATCACTTGAATACTTACAGTACCTGTGCCTGCCAAATCAAAGACCTATGCTGTTTGCAACTGGGTTATTCTTTAGGACTTCCTCACTCTGACAGGTTAATAAGCAAGCCCAGTTACACTCAGATTACTTCTTTACTGAATCCGTATGTTTCAGTCTAAGCCGTGGCTTTCCTTGGGTACATAATGCACTGAGTTGGCAAGTTTTTTCAGTGAGTGTGACACCGGGACAGTCAAGATAATTGCCCTCATCAGGCCCGGGCATGAAAAAGCAAAAAGATGAAGAAAAAATAAAATCCTAAGGACTAGGTAGAAATAAGATTATGATACAAAAGAGGAAAAGGCCAGGCTGAAGGATAGTCGAAGTAAGAATGGAGTTAGGATGAAAAAAAAAAATAAATAAAAAAAAATCACTACATAAATTTTGCGACAGCAAGTGTCTTGACGAGATCTCAAAATTATTCCAAGATATTCATTCAAAAAATCCAAAGAAGCTAATATTGCAAAGAAGTTAGATCTACTAGAGGGAAAACATCATAAACACCACGTGCAAGATGTGTAGTTTTACTCTGCTGATGCTTCCCCAATAAATTAGTACATACGCAGAATACAATCTATAATTCAATGAAACCATAAGCTATCTTCAAACAAATTTAACCCTCACAATCTGAGGAGATTTACTTTAAAACCTACAGTATATACAAACAAAAGATGTTTGCAAGGATAGGCAGATGTAAAGAGAAAACATGTAATACAGGTTTAATCACAAATTTTTTTAGGTCCCTATACCTGAAGAGCTCTTGAAAGGCCTCTTTAATTTATAGCATGTCTTAAGGCCAACTACAAAATTTACTCTGGAAAGTAGAGTTCCTCACAAAGCCTGTCTTAAAAAAGTAAAAACACTAACTTCACATATGACCAAAATAATAAATCATTTAGTAAAGACTGAAAACATCAACCCACTCTATAAAGAAGGGAGAGATCCATGAATTTAGAAATCCGAAAACGGCAAAACTGGGACAATGACAGGTTATATATAGGTACATAAAGTGGAAGGCTCAGCACTAGGAATGAAAAGAGATTTATGAAAAGTAGCCTTTACTTTTGTAAATTTTATAATTCTTATATACAATGTAAAGACAGTCAAAAAATTACCCTATTATATGGAAACAAAGGAATAAGCAAGAATAGGCAAGAATTTACAGTCTATAACACGCAATATTGACACTGGTCAGTTGCATATATATGCAACCTAATGTATGGAAAATAAAGGTGAATGCTACTCTTACAGACCTTCCATCACCTACTGTGCTTAACTGTTAAAATAGGTAAACATTTCCTCCCTAGACAAATGAGCCATGTGTATAAACATGCTGTAATAAAATACTGAATAAGTTCAAAACTATCTGGATAGATCTTCTGAATTCATCTACTAACTAGGAATCATGAGTATTACAAAACGCTATGATTCCGTTTTTTGGATATGAACTGGCGGCATTTAGTCATCTGTATATGTATGGTGCGAAATTACACACAATCTATGGGTTGTCACGGAAAAAAATTTCAACATTCTATTTTTTCAGCATAGCAGTGAAGGCCTATATGGGCAAAAAGTACCCCAAGAAAAACTGTGCACCAGGAGAGACACTGGATTCAGGGAAAAAAGTAATCTGAATTTATCTTAACTCATTCACCTGTCACAGTAGGAAAATAATTATTTAATTCTGCATAAATACTCTGTTGAAGGTATGAACACCTAAATTTATAGAATATGTAGCTAGTGTTCATGCATATAAAGAATTTCTTTCTATATGATAATCTTTCTTTTATAAACCACAAGTTAATACATAATGCCTTTTTCAAGATAAGGAGTATAGATACACTAGACTACTTATTGAGACTATTACAGAGCTAAAAATATGAAATGATACAATTATGAAAAGTAGGTCACATGGAATAAAAATAATTAATCTGAAGCACCAAGTGAAATCTGAAAAAGGTGTAGCTATGAAAATTCACTAAGTCCTGAACTATAAACTCACCTTTAAGTCCTCCACCATCTACAGCTACCACTTGTAGACGGTATTCTGATGTCTGTTCCCTGTCTAAACAACAGACAGCAGTTCTAATGATCCCCGTCAGTGGTTCAATGAAAAAAACGTGTTGCCCAGTGTTTCCATCAATGGCGTTTTCAACAATGGAGTAAGTCACTATTGCATTTGTATCTTCTGTGGGGTCATCGTAGTCTTCTGCTTTCATCACCAAAACCTGCTGCCCATAAGCTCCATTTTCTATGATGTTGCCAAAGAATACTTTCTGAAGTTCAAAAATTTATAAGTAAATTTATAGGCACAATAAAGACTTTTACATGTACTGTATATAACACCACCTTGGTCTGTAGAGACATATATTTCCGAATTTCGTCAGCACTAAATATACTCATACAGTAAGTTCTGCATAGTATCTTATCAGGCACAGTTGTTATTTCTGGTATCTAAAGTTTCTCCAAAGAAAAACAACTAGAATATACCTGTAGCAGCATTCCATAAGTAATCTAAAGAACCTCAATGAACAAGAGTAACAGATATTTATAAGGAGGATTGCTAATATGTCATTCATTATACTGTATAAGCAAAAATACTGCATTGACTATTGCTAATACCACATTTCGAGGAATTCCATCACAACTATATTATTCTGCTCCTGCTGATACAGACTCATAATTCAAACAGGTTGAAACAGAAATCTCAAGTTTCAACCAATGCAAAAACAATGATTCAAGGTATATAAAATATTTATTGTGTATCCATGGATTAAAAATAAATTACTAAAACAGTCGGATAGCTTCGTTTTTTTCCTCGCAGGTATTAAGGCAATGCTAGTCTAAGTTTATTTTCAAGTAACTTGATACTGAATTTTATACATCTATTTAGAAGTAAAAGATACTAGGAATACTACAGGACAATATTGGGTCATTTCATTCTGATGGAGTGCATACCAAAAACAACTCACAGCAAAATTATCTTATGAATGGTATAGTGACACTTTTCTTGATGGTGATTCTTTTATACTCAAGAAGCTACTGCCATACGAAAGCAATTTGAGGGACCTCTATGGGAAGTTCTGCTCCACCTAAGCTAGTCCAAGAGAATATGAACATATATGGTCTATTATGTCATGCATTTGGGATATTTTTGGTATTTATTCAAAGTTGACAAACACGAGTATAGATATCGTTTTTGGAGGTTTTAGCTATTTATTTTTATTTATTCATACTATTTTCTTGATTGTTAGCTAAGTAACAGCCCCCTGCAAGAGAAACGAGGTGAGGCCATATAACTGACCTGCCACTAATAGCTATTTCACCAGTATAAACTAGGTGTATAATTATATAGATATACTTAGACGAAAACTCTAAGATTATACCTGCTTACTCATAGGCTCCAAATAAAATAGGGAAGACACACTATATCTGTCTCGTGCTAATAAATCAAATGATTAACCAACATTTGAAACGGCTACAAGACAAAGTAAGAACAATGAAAGACGATTTGCAATATACAACAGGAAACACATACAAAAGAAAGTAAAAATTAATCTAATTTTCATAAAAGTTTCATGCACTGAAAGAGAAAAAAAATTAAGCTCAAATACTAAAAACACTCATTACCTCTGAAAAAAATGGAGGGTTATCATTTATGTCTATGAGATTTATTACAATCTCACTGTAGCCAACCAATCCCGTTCCACCTTCATCTTGGGCGAAGACGGTCAGTCCCCAGCATGGTCGGCCACTTGGACGATCTCTATCTAATTTCTGGAGGAGGAATTAAATCTTTAAGTAAGTTTTGCATGAAGAGATAATGAGCCAAGGAATACATTCACAACCGCAACTTTCATTACCTTTTCAAAGGAATTGATACCTCTAAACCAGAAGATTATTCAAATAAAGCTAAAAAATAGTAAAATAAATGAGTGTAAGCAGAAGTTTGTCCATTTACTAGTGACAGAAAAGGATACTTGTGATATGTCCAAACTTAGCGTGATTTACCGAGTCCCTAACAAACTAATGAGGAGCTTTGTAGGGCTTTCTAATAAATACAAAATTGGCTAGATTTAAAAATAAGTTAAGCTAGATTTAAAAATAAGTTAATGTTCAATCTTAAAAAATCTTATATCATCATTTATACTGGAAGGCAGTCAAACAATATCGGTGCTGCTTGTCCGTAATTTAAAGAATAAAAGGGAAATTTATTTTGTTTGATGAATTTTGTATTTTCATGTATTTCAAACTCCCCTAATACATTCCTCTTTTTAAATAAAACCCAAGTATTTTTAGCTGTAATCCATCCGCAAAATTTTGCATTTCTGTGTACACATAGTTCAGTGTGTATGACAATAGGGAGCCTTAAAAATGCTGTTTCTTGAAACTGCAAAACAAAGTAGGCACTCTTCACAGTGTATTCCTATTGTCCTGCGACATCATCCTTGTAAGAACTCGTTACTATGCAGATGTGAATTTAGTCAATATTTTCCTTTGGATATCAGGGCTCTTAACTCATTTCTACCACATTTTTTTGTGGTAAATTAATGACTATGCAGTTGCTTGCTAACGAGAAGAATTTAATAAGCTAAAGACATATTAAGTTATGCAAATCAGATATTTGCATTGTTGCGAGGTGTCTTCCTCGCCAAGTCCTAGCTCACTAAATACTTGAGTCAGCAGCCTTTTTGTGCCGTGGGATCCAGTACCATCCTATAACACAAGTTGTTCTTACAATAACACATCTAGTTGAAAGCATAAATGACTGCTGTATTTAATCAGCATATAAAGAAAAAGAAAAAACCCAGATCAAACATCTGGCCGTCCATTGTGTTTACTTCTTTGAAAAGACAAATAAGCTTCTTGTTCACAGTTGATGGCGAGGGCTAATCATGTCTGAAACTGGTCTATAAAAACTAAGTGAAAAATCTCTTTCCTTAGGAACATTAAAAACATATTAGATAATAATAATAATAATAATAATAATAATAATAATAATAATAATAATAATAATAATAATAATAATAATAATATTAATAATAATAATAATAATAATAATACTATTATTATTATTTTTATTATTATTATAATGACGATGATGATGAATTTGTTCCACAAAAAGTTTACACAGCATCCTTAAATTATATAGACAATAAAAAGAGACATAAAGTAAAAATATCTTAACACCTCACAATAACAAGCTTCCTCGATAGTGTATATTGCGCCTCATTTATTTAAATTTTAAGTATGGTCTAACCTTTGTTTCAACAGATTCTGATTTGAACATTTCATTATATATTTAATCATTCATCCATAGAGCAGAGAACGGGTAATTTTCTGTAAGAAAATTAGGGCACAAGAATATAAGCAAGACATTAAGTTGGTTGTTATCATATTTTCTTGTTTTCCGACATCGTCTGTATTCAAAATGACACTGATTTCGAGAGAGAGAATAATAAATTATTACAGAAATTATTTGGACAGTACTTTTTAAATTGCGAAAATGGTTTTGATTGTAGCTGTTAATTTAGTTTCATTACATCTATCTCAAGTGCTATTAGTTCATGATCTGAGAGAGAGAGAGAGAGAGAGAGAGAGAGAGAGAGAGAGAGAGAGGAGAGAGAGAGAGAGAGAGAGAGAGAGAGAGAGAGAGAGAGAGAGAGAGAGAGAGAGAGAGAGAGAGAGAGAGAGAGAGAGAGAGAATTATTCTATAAGAATCTGACCCTAAATTTATATATCGATCATGCATGCACGATACAACTGACTAGGTCATATGCAGATCAAAGATGTAAAAAACTTCTTCGACCGAGAGGAACGCAATATAATTAAATCTACGTCTTTTTACCTTGTCAGTATCCACTATTGCATGCATTGGTGTTGTAAGACGAATAGTCATAATTGTAGACTTAAGATGGGAATTCGATTTAATGAATGTGTTCAAATGCAATATGGCCAGGGTATAATTATGAATAGTTCTGTTCTCTTCCCCTGAAATGTCGTAGTCAAAAAAAAAAAAAAAAAAAAAAAAAATCAGGTTTTCGTGGGAAAGGGTTAAGAGATTATTGCTGGATTTCTTTAATATATTGAAGAAATTATTTAGGTTGTCCATCCTCCATATACCAAAGCCATATATATTTCCCCTTATAAGGGGGGGGGGCTGAGCCAGAGACAGCACTGACTTTTTGTGGGAAGTAAATATAGAAGAGGGGGACACGCAGGGGAACACGGAGGACGTATTCTTACTCCCCCCCTCAGATTGTAAGGTTCAATATTGTTCAATTTTAGAAATGAACGTGCATTTCTTTTTATCGAATAAATACAGAATGCATTAAATGGTATAAGAATTGAAGAGCTTTAAAAATTATCATCTTTAACGAAGTCCAAGTTCGTGAATGCAGTGATTGACCCGAACCATCTTATGTCTTTTAGCTCCAAACGCGAATTCTTTTGACCAACTATTGCTACAATCTGTATAAATTTAATACTTATCGAAATAAAGTTTAAATTTTGTAATACATCTCACTGGATGCCTCTAGAGGATGCAGTTACGTTATGGTGTTGATGAATAAGCTCTTATTTTCCCATAGATCTTTCAACATCAAGAAAAAGTTAATCTTAAATCTCTAGGAAATCTATAGAGGCTAAACATGTTCTGGATTTTACGTCACGGACTCCCTTTTCTACCAAGGGCTAGGACAGTTGCCTTCAAGCGAAGGACTTGCTTTGGCAGATGTAATCCTTACCCTAAGTGCATGCCCTTGCTAACCTCAGACCGTGACGGGGCGCGAACCCTCGACCTAACGCCTCAGAGTCGCGGACGCTACCGCTTGAGCCACGGTGACTACTCTATAGAGGCTAAACATCACATTGTCAAATTCTTCTTGAAGAGAAACCAAATCAAGCCTCACTAGACTACTGACTCGCTAATGATAAATGAAAATCTAATACATGGAGTATACTTAAAAAAAAAAAAACACACACACACACACACAGCCATCACATCTAAATGTCAAGTGAGATACACACGCACATACCACACACATATGTGGACATTTTGTAAGAATGATATTCATTACATATCTCTCATTCGAATAGTTTTTGTCCATTTAAAACATCGCCATAGTTCCGATATGATACATTTTAGGGACAATTTATATGAAATTTTATTTTGCATTAATATAAAAAAACACTAAAACATTTTATAAATGACTAAATATGTAAATAATAATAATAATAAAAAAAGAAATGAAATCGGTGAACGTACATGTTGATATATGAGCATATCAAACTCAAATAATACGTCTGGCATATTTGAAAATAAATTTATCCAGGAAGGAGAAGGAAGATTAATATGATTATAGATGGATAAAGTGGGTTAAAAATAAATGCATGTATACAACTGACTGATGTGACATCAAAATGCACAATGCATATCCATTTTAGGAATAAATAAATTCTATATTTGTGTATCAAAATGACTAACCTTTCGAACATAAACTTCCCCTGAGGATGGCATGATTTCAAAATGGGAGTTGTCGGGATTTTGAACATCGATGCCTTCTCCTGACAGGGAAAACACCATGTTGTAGGGCCGGTCCATATCACCGTCAGTCACCGTCACCTGATAAATATATAAGACAAATATTAACTATATATAATCTACTCCAGACACAGGGAGAACCAACTCGATGCCGGTCCACAGCCCGGATAAAGGAAGAGGGTTGGTGATAAGAATGGTTAACAACAATCAACTAAAAGCAATCCTAGTCTCCAAAGGTTAGCAAAAAACAGCGACCTCATATGAACGTGGGAGAAGTTGCGAATTAAACAGGGAGAATAATTATTTACACTTTGCAAAGTAGTCATAATAAATAGTTTTTTTTTTATATTTTAGGCGTAAAGGCCTTTTTCCAACCCAGGAGGTCAGGAATTCAAGACCCCAAGGTGGGCTGCAAAGCTTCTTTCTCCCTCATTTTTTTTTGGGGGGGGGGGCATTAAAAAGGTGTGGCAAAAGCAATCCTGGTGTAGTGTCTCCTTTAAACTAGGTGGGCATAGAAATTAAACCCTTATCTTGGTGGGTTATAGAGTAAAATTTTCTTTGAGCTGCGATAAAGGCAAATATGCCCAGCAGCTGCCCCGATAAAAACGCACGCAAGATGGAACGTTAACATTATATTAAAAAGATTCCACTACTTTAATTATTGATGAACAGAATTTCAAATAATAAAATCTATGGAGAAAGCAAATTCTATTCAGCATTAAGAACGAATGTTTTATTGATAGTCAAAGTTTTTGAAAAATTTTACTCTTAATATCAACAAGGAGTGTTCACATGCACCAATAACACTTACAGTAAAGTGTGTTGGTGCCTCAGAAGTCTTATAAAGCGACTGAGGAGTCTGTTGCTACAACGCTCCATCAATCTTTGAATACATGCCTAAGGCCGCTTTCACACCAAACTGGCACGTGGCATGCCACGTGGCATACCATTTGAAAACGAACACGCGGATATATATGAAACCTTTCACACAAAGTGACGTGACACATGGGAAGTGTCACGCCACCGTTTTAAACTGTTGTGCCACGTGCAACTCTGGTGTGAAAGCGACCTAACATCATGTTAGAAGAAGCCATCATCAGGTCTGAGTTAGCAAGGGCAGGCGCTGCCATTAAAATAGCTCGTTAACAATCTGTACAAGTAATTAAATCTATATGTCTGTGAAGATGACATTCTAAAGGTCATTTCCTCCTTTGTAGAAACGGATGCTTCTCGAGGGGTAAAAAAAAAATTGTATACCACTGTATTCTTGTTGTAATTTGACGCTGAAAAAATCAAAGATAATTTGTATGCTTCTCGAGGGGGGAAATTTTTGTTTACGACTTTATTCTAGTCGTAATTTGACGCTGAAACAATCAAGAATAAATTGTATGCTTCTCGAGGGAAAAAAGATTTGCTTACGACATTATTCTTGTTGTAATTTGACGCAGAAACAATCAAGGATAAATTGTATGCCTTTCGAGGGGGAAAAATTATTTGTTTACCACTTTGTTTTAGTTGTAATTTGACGCTGAAACAATCACATGTAAATTGTATGCTTCTCGAGGGAAAAAAAGATTTGTATACGACATTATTATAGTTGTAATTTGACGCTGAAACAATCATAGATAAATTTTATACTTCTCGAGGGAGAAAAAGATTTGTTTACCACTTTTTTCTAGTTGTAATCTGACGGTGAAACAATCAAGGATAAATTGTATGCTTCTCGAGGGGGAAACAGATTTGTTTACATTATTCTAGTTGTAATTTGACGCTGAAACAATCAAAGATAAATTGTAAGTACAATTGACCTAAAATGCGTAAGAAATTACAATAAACCAAAGCCGAATTCTATATTTTTGTCTACACAACTTAGATGTGATTACCTAATTGTGCTTAAGGGAAAGAGACCCAAGCTCATAACTTCCCGTCTCCTTTTATACTTAGGAATACTTATCATACTGCGATTTCGCTATACAAACTATTATAACATTCTTTTCTTGAGTAGATGTAAGCATTTCCATAAACTATAGTTACGTTAAAATTAACCAGCAAATTTTTTGTAATAAAAGCTCGTTAGGAAATTTAAAAAAAAAATTTCTTGCTAAGAAACCCATGTGTAAAAAAATTAAGCTGCAGAGCATTATAATTAAAGAAATTTACTTTCATATCCAATTTACATAACTTGAAAAATAAGCGTAACAAAATATTTGAATGCTAGTCAACAATAAATAGTCATCAAGATTTCAGACAATTCATCAATCTACCACTCTTTCTAACTCACCATATAAGCGTCGTGTTCACACCCAGCAAGTCTTAAGTTTAGATCTCGAAATGATTTATAAAGAAACTCGTCACCAACGTCTATGAGGGATGAGGATAGTAGAGACACCCTACATGCTGTTGCCCTTTTCGATCTGAATAGAATGTTCAAGACAGCAGGCCTCTCTCCGAGCAATGGTACCCGTTCTGAAGTTTTCCTTTTTTATGCGTGTGTCTGCGCACACACACACATATGTATGTATGTATGTATATGTCGAAAGAGCTGCGAGGGAGGCACTATTGCGGTTTTGCCCTTGTCGAAGTCCAAGCTCTGTTCATTCAGAGTATGTAGAGCTTGACAGTCGTTATCAGAATGAGAAATTTCTATTTTATCACATATCGTCCATGTGGTTCTGGCGAAGAGAAAGGATTTACGAACCACCTTGAGGGTTCATTACGGGGGTCTCCAGGCGTTATATCCACCGAGATACCAAAGGGTATAAAACAAAGTGTATCCGACGAAACTACAGACAATGACAGTTTCCAATTAAGTACCTAATAATCTTACGGTATAATTCCTCAAAGAAAATAAACAGCAGTAGTTACCCACCCCTCGGATCGGTATCCGGATAACTGGAAAAAGGATAAGTGGGGGGGGGGGGAACTTACTGACTATGTAGGGTGTGGTCATTAGAGAGGGGGGAATAGATTGGGAGGGATGTGGGGGGGAAAAGCACTAAAAGGAAATACTGTAGAGGCAAAAGAGGGTCAGACCCTTTTGCTAAGTTACCCCTACACAACCAATCAAGTAAGACATAACTGCAAAAATATTAATACAAAGGTTACCTAATTTTTAATATCATCCCGGGCACGCACATCCAGAAATAAATAGCACGTTAAATCCACCACCCCAAACATCGGAAAAAAATAGGGAAAGGGGAAAAGTGTGGTGTGGGAAAGGGGATAATGAGCCCGACGGAAATAGGTTCATAATTTTAGGAAGATCAAAAGGAGGAGGGGAATATAGTGAAAATGGTGTCGTATTTATAGTTTACAATGGGAGGGTCACTTGCAGCTACAAATATTATAGTACCCGCTCGGAAGAGAAATTTGAACCTTATATAATGCACACACACAAAAAAAAACACATTCGTGTACACACACGCACACACACACACACACACACACACACACACACACACACACACACATATATATATATATATATATATATATATATATATATATATATATATATATATATATATATATATATATATATATATATATAAAGAAGAAATGACCAAATAATAATGATAATAATAATGAAACTTCAAATTGTACAAATCAAATACCATATGATAAGTACTAAAATTAACGACTCAAAACTTACGGTAAGGATGCGTTTCGGCAGACCTAAATCGTCCTCTTCCATGATACGCGTTTCATACAGATGTCGATCAAACATAGGTGGGTTGTCGTTGACGTCACCAACACGAACCATCAGAGTTGCGTCACTCGCGAACTTTCCATCAGATACTGACAAGCGTAGAATGTGCTGTGTGAGAGAGAGAGAGAGAGAGAGAGAGAGAGAGAGAGAGAGAGAGAGAGAGAGAGAGAGAGAGAGAGAGAGAGAGAGAGAATAAACATGATATTAAAAGAATAATTTAAATAAAAAGGAGCAGCATTGCACAAAGACAAAATATCATGAAAAGGCTGACATTTAAATTATATAATAATAATTACAAAACAACATCTGTACATTTTCTAGAGGACTGTTGTTTTGTACGTTCGATGGGAAACAAATTTACTTTCAATATCAAGAAGGATTCAAAGAGATAATAACAGGATGAACAAAATTATCCCAGAAACAACTGGGAAAAGAATAAAATAATAGTAAAACATAGAAAGGGAAACAAATTGACTATAAAGACCAAACAAAATTTAAGGCTAACAAGAATATGGGGAAAATTTCTATAATTTTTGACAAAGGCAATACTAGTAAATTAGTATTAGGTCTGAGAACCTAGCAATATATAAAGAAACAATTTCACACTTAATGTCAACAAGAATTCAAGAGACAACAAGAGTATGTGGGGAAAAAATAAACAAAAATAGAGGGAAATTGATTGACTATTATTATTTCATTAATGATACTTCCTCTGTGTTCCCCTGTGTGTCGTAAGAGTTGACTAAATGGGGCGGAGTGAGGGGACTGGGGATCCCCTCCTCTGTATAATCTCTTCTCAAAAAGTCAGAGCATTTTACCTTGACTCAGCCACCCCCCTTATAAAGGGAAAATGGTTGCAAGACTGAACCACAGCCGCCGAGTGGTTAGAATACTTGATTCAGGAGTTGACAGTCCCCCGATCGAGCCCCTCGTGGGGTGTTAGGATAGACATCCAGCAGTAATTTTCAACCACATAAAATG
>JAXCGZ010019138.1:2500-20000 GCA_037179515.1 Halocaridina rubra
TATATATATATATATATATATATATATATATATTATATATATATATATATATATATATATATATATATATATATATATATATATATATATATATATATATATATATATATATATATATATATATATATATATATATATATATATATATATATATATATATATATATATATATATATATATATATATATATATATATATATATATATATATATATATATATATATATATATATATATATATATATATATATATATATATATATATATATATATATATATATATATATATATATATATATATATATATATATATATATATATATATATATATATATATATATATATATATATATATATATATATATATATATATATATATATATATATATATAATATATATATATATATATATATATATATATATATATATATATATATATATATATATATATATATATATATATATATATATATATATATATATATATATATATATATATATATATATATATATATATATATATATATATATATATATATATATATATATATATATATATATATATATATATATATATATATATATATATATATATATATATATATATATATATATATATATATATATATATATATATATATATATATATATATATATATATATATATATATATATATATATATATATATATATATATATATATATATATATATATATATATATATATATATATATATATATATATATATATATATATATATATATATATATATATATATATATATATATATATATATATATATATATATATATATATATATATATATATATATATATATATATATATATATATATATATATATATATATATATATATATATATATATATATATATATATATATATATATATATATATATATATATATATATATATATATATATATATATATATATATATATATATATATATATATATATATATATATATATATATATATATATATATATATATATATATATATATATATATATATATATATATATATATATATATATATATATATATATATATATATATATATATATATATATATATATATATATATATATATATATATATATATATATATATATATATATATATATATATATATATATATATATATATATATATATATATATATATATATATATATATATATATATATATATATATATATATATATATATATATATATATATATATATATATATATATATATATATATATATATATATATATATATATATATATATATATATATATATATATATATATATATATATATATATATATATAATATATATATATATATATATATATATATATATATATATATATATATATATATATATATATATATATATATATATATATATATATATATATATATATATATATATATATATATATATATATATATATATATATATATATATATATATATATATATATATATATATATATATATATATATATATATATATATATATATATATATATATATATATATATATATATATATATATATATATATATATATATATATATATATATATATATATATATATATATATATATATATATATATATATATATATATATATATATATATATATATATATATATATATATATATATATATATATATATATATATATATATATATATATATATATATATATATATATATATATATATATATATATATATATATATATATATATATATATATATATATATATATATATATATATATATATATATATATATATATATATATATATATATATATATATATATATATATATATATATATATATATATATATATATATATATATATATATATATATATATATATATATATATATATATATATATATATATATATATATATATATATATATATATATATATATATATATATATATATATATATATATATATATATATATATATATATATATATATATATATATATATATATATATATATATATATATATATATATATATATATATATATATATATATATATATATATATATATATATATATATATATATATATATATATATATATATATATATATATATATATATATATATATATATATATATATATATATATATATATATATATATATATATATATATATATATATATATATATATATATATATATATATATATATATATATATATATATATATATATATATATATATATATATATATATATATATATATATATATATATATATATATATATATATATATATATATATATATATATATATATATATATATATATATATATATATATATATATATATATATATATATATATATATATATATATATATATATATATATATATATATATATATATATATATATATATATATATATATATATATATATATATATATATATATATATATATATATATATATATATATATATATATATATATATATATATATATATATATATATATATATATATATATATATATATATATATATATATATATATATATATATATATATATATATATATATATATATATATATATATATATATATATATATATATATATATATATATATATATATATATATATATATATATATATATATATATATATATATATATATATATATATATATATATATATATATATATATATATATATATATATATATATATATATATATATATATATATATATATATATATATAACTAAATAAGCACATTACATATGTGAAAACATGAATTATTTTTTTACCCCGACAGGGCCTCGAACCTAGGACTTATAATTACTATGTCAAGGTGCTATCAACTACACACCACAGAAGGTTAAAAGGAATCCAACCTTATATTCGATTTGCAGGTTGAGATTTTAACAAAAGTCTTCCTCGAATGCTTAGATAGTTGTGCACCCATTGTAACAAGAAATATAACCCGCCCCTCAGCCCCCTGGGTAACTAATGACATCAAAGAGGCAATGCAAATCAGAAATCAAATACAAAAAGAGCTAAAAATGAATCAATATGATATGACTCTCCGAGAACGTTATAAAACAGAAAAGAAACGTGTCAGATCTCTCATCAGTGTAAGTAAAAAAGACTTTTACAAAAAACAATTTAATGACCCTAGACATGATACAGCAGCAACATGGAAAGTGAAAAGAAGCATGATACCAAATGAAAAGAGTACCTCAGAAAGTTATGAAAATATTACGGAGTTGAAAGACAAAGCAGATAACTTTAATAACTATTTTGCTAACGTTGGCAAAAATACATATGAAAAAACTCAAGAAAACATCAACTCAGTGAATATGAGTAATTCCTTAAATGACAATTCTTCCAATGAAAACCCAAGAGAGTACTTCAAGATAAATCCTATCGATTGTGCTACCCTAATCCTTACCATAAAGAGCCTAAGAAACTCTGGCTCTTATGGTTCAGATGGTATACCATTTCAGTTCATCAAAGATGCTCTACCCATGATTGCATCCTATATTCTAACTATTATGAACACTTTCATTGTTACTAAAAAGTTTCCTGACTCTTGGAAAATATCACATGTAATACCTCTGCATAAAAAGGGGGACAGAGAAGATGTGACAAACTATCGTCCCATTTCCCTGCTACCCATTTTCTCTAAAATATTAGAAAAAATTGTTGCATGCCAACTTATGTCATATTTAGAATCAAATAGACTACTAACGATTAACCAACATGGTTTCAGACCAAAGCTCTCGACGGAAACTGCACTGCTTAAAGTTACGAATAGTATATATAATAATATAGATATGAAAAAAATATCTTTGCTTGTATTATTAGACTTATCAAAAGCCTTCGACAGTGTACACCATGAAATTCTTTTAAGTAAATGTATTAACTTAAATATTGATCCAAGCCGGTTTAGCGAGTATCTATCTAATCGTAAACAGTCCATACGTCTTAACAACATTATCTCTGTGCCAAAAAATGTATCATTTGGTGTTCCACAGGGATCAGTACTTGGTCCTATCCTCTTCTCCATTTACGTAAATGATCTATCTTCTTTCATTTCTGACTGTCTAGTCGTACAATATGCAGATGACACTCAACTACTCCTTAGTGGTGATATTAATAATCTCCCAGAGCTAACTTTAAGAGCAGAAAACACTCTGTCAAAAATTAAAACCTATTTCCAAGAAATTGGGCTGTTAATTAACGAAAGTAAAACACAGTGCATATTTATTGGTTCAAGGTTCCACATAACACAAATTCCAGAAAACACAACAAGTAATTTTTGCGACAATATTATCACACCTAGCAAAACAGTCAAAAACATAGGAATTCACTTTGATAACCACATGTTGTTTGATTCCCACATAGATAAAGTATGCAAAAAGGTTACAGGAACATTAATGTACTTATCACGTATAAAAGACAATTTTGAGACTACCACTCGAATAACTGTTGTTGAATCTCTAGCCCTAAGTCACATTAATTACTGCACAACTGTTTGTGGAGCTACCACTAAGACTCAGATAAACAGAATACAGAAGCTTATTAATTTTGCAGCTCGAGTTGCCCTGGGAGGAATAAGAAAATATGACCACATCACACCAGCTCCCAATAAACTTGGGTGGCTGAGGGCAGAAAATAAGGTCGCTTATGCTATTTATGTTTTTGTATTCAAAATTTTGGACCATCATAATGCTAGCTGGCTATTTGATTTAAAAACAGTCAGGGATATAAGGGGAACCAACACAAGACAGAGCAGTGAGCTCTTTATTCACAGAACAAACACAGAAGCAGGTTCAAATATGATCACTATCAGAGGGCCAACACTCTGGAATAATATTCCAAAGCATCTTAAAAATGCATCCTCCTTCACAGCTTTCAAAGGCAAACTATATAGTTTTCTTTTGGACAAATAGTTGCTGCTCATTAAGAACTAATTATTCTCATTGTAAAGAAACAAATATGGAAATGATGCCGATAATAACGATCCTGTATCTAGTGGCATACTTACTACTTTATTATTAACATTATTGTTAACATTTTTATTACAAAATTATTATTTTCTATGAAAGCTACATTTAATTTAACTATATGTCTAACCCTCTTATATATTAGTT
Source organism: Halocaridina rubra (assembly GCA_037179515.1). Lineage (NCBI taxonomy): Eukaryota > Metazoa > Arthropoda > Malacostraca > Decapoda > Atyidae > Halocaridina > Halocaridina rubra. Next base: position 7,682 of record JAXCGZ010019138.1, read on the forward strand.
TAATTACATGTCTACTTATAAGTTACTATTAATGTTGAATAACCATTGTACAAAATGGAAATAAATGTTTGTTTGTTTTGTTTGTTTGTATAGCTTATATCTGCAATACTTAGCAATGAACGCATTCTATTTGAATGCCACTATGTTCATATTACAGATTCAACAACCTCACTCGTGGCTTCATTTTAGCATTTAATTCAATTCCCAATATCATTCGGGTCATACAATAACCAAATAAGCACATTACATATTTGAAAACATGAATCATTTTTTACCCCTACCGGAACTCGAACCTAGGACTTATAAGTACTAAGTCAAGGCGCTACCAACTACACAACACAGAAGGTTAAAAGGAATCCAACCTTATAGTTTATATCTGCTATACTTAGGAATGAACATATTCTATCTGAATGCCACTATGTTCATATTACAGATTCCTCAACCTCACTCGTGGCTTCATTTTAGCATTTAATTCAATTCCCAATCTCATTTGGGTCATACAATAACCAAATAAGCACATTACATATGTGAAAACATGAATAATTTTTTACCCCGACCGGGACTCGAACCTAGAACTTATAATTAATAAGTCAAGGTGCTACCAACTACACACCACAGAAGGTTAAAAGGAATCCAACCTTATAGCTTATATCTGCTATACTTAGGAATGAGCGCATTTTATCTGAATGCCAAAATGTTCATATTACAGATTCAACAACATCACTCGTGGCTTCATTTTAGCATTTAATTCAATTCCCAATCTCATTCGGGTCATACAATAACCAAATAAGCACATTACATATGTAAAAACATAAATAATTTCTTACCCCGACAGGGACTCGAACCTAGGACTTATAAGGACTAAGTCAAGGCGCTACCAACTACACACCACAGAAGGTTAAAAGGAATCCAACCTTATACCTTAAATCTGCTATACTTAGGAATGAAAGCATTCTATCTGAATGCCTCTATGTTCATTTTGCAGATTCCCCAAATAATCACTCGTGGCTTCATTTTCGCATTTACTTCAATTCCCAATCTCAATCAGGCTATACAATAATCAAATAAGCATATTACGTATGTGAAAACATGAATCATTTTTTACCCCGAGTAGGACTTGAACATAGGACTTATAATCACTAAGTCAAGGCGCTACCAACTACACACCACAGAAGGTTAAAAGGAATCCAACCTTATAGCTAACATCTGCTATATAAAGGAATGAACGCATTCTATCTGAATGCCACTATGTTCATATTACAGATTCCCCTACCTCAATCGTGGGTTCATTTTTGCATTTATTTCAATTCCCAATCTCATTCGGGCTATGCAATAATCATTTAAGAGCATTACATATGTGAAAACATAAATCGCTTTTTTACCATGACTGGGACTTGAACCTAGGATTTATAATTACTAAGTCAAGGCGCTACCAACTACACACCACAGAAGGTTAAAAAAAATCCAACCTTATAGCTTATATCTGCTATACTTAGGAATAAACGCATTCTATCTGAATGCCAGTATGTGCATATTACAGAGTCCCCAGCCTCAATCGTGGCATCATTATCGCATTTAATTCAGTTCCCAATCTTGTTCGGGCTATACAATAATCAAATAACCACATTATATATGTGAAAACATGAATTATTTTTTACTCCAACTGGGACTTAAACCTAAGATATATAATTACTAAATCAAGGCACTACCAACTACACACCACAGAAAGTTAAAAGGAATCCAACCTTATAGCTTATATGTGCTTTATTTAGGAATGAACGCATTCTATCTGAATGCCACTATGTTCATATTGCAGATTCCCCAACTTCACTCGTAGCTTCATTTTCGCATTTAATTCAATTCCCAATCTCAATCGGGCTATAAAATAATCAAATAAGCACATTATATACGTGAAAAGATGAATCATTTTTTACTCTGGCCGAGATTTGAACCTAGGAATTATAATTACTAAGTCAAGGCATTACCAACTACACATCACAGAAGGTTAAAAGGAATCCAATCTTATAGCTTATATCTGCTATAGTTAGGAATGAATGCATTCTATCTGAATGCCACCATATTCGTATTACAAATTCCCCAACCTCACTCGTGGCTTCATTTTCGCATTTAATTCAATTCCTAATTTCATTCGGGCTATACAGTAATCAAAGAAGCACATTACATATGTGAAAACATGATTCATTTTTTACCTCGACCAGGATTTGAACCTAGGACTTACAGTTACTAAGTCAAGACGCTACCAACTACACTGCAGAGAAGGTTAAAAGGAATCCAACCTTATAGCTTATGGCTGCTATACTTAGGATTGAACGCATTCTATCTGAATGCCACTGAGTTCATATTACACATTAACCAACCTCACTCATAGCTTCATTTTCGCATTTAATTCTATTCCCAATCTCATTCTGGCTATACATTAATCAAATTAGTACATTATATACGTGAAAATATGCATCATATTTTACCCCGACTGGGACTTGAACCTAGGACTTATAATTACTTAGTCAAGGTGCTACCAACTACACACCACAGAAGGTTAAAAGGAATCCAACCTTATTGCTTATATCTGCTATATTTAGGAATGAACGCATTCTATCTGAATGCCACTATATTCATATTACAGATTCCCCAACCTCAATTGTGGCTTCATTTTCGCATTTATTTCAATTCCCAATCTCATTCGGGCTATACAATAATCATTAAAGCACATTACATATGTGAAATCATTAATCGTTTTTTACCCTGACTGGGACTTGAACCTAGGACTTATAATTACTAAGTCAAGGTGCTACCAACTACACACCACAGAAGGTTAAAAGGAATCCACCCTTATGGCTTATATCTTCTATATTTAGGGATAAACGCATTCTATCTGAATGCCACTATATTCATATTACAGATTCCCCAACCTCAATCGTGGCTTCATTTTCGCATTTATTTCAAATCCCAATCTCATTCGGGCTATACAATCATTTAAGCACATTACATATGTGAAAACATTAATCGTCTTTTACCCTGACTGGGACTTGAACCTAGGACTTATAATTACTAAGTCAAGGCGCTACCAACTACACACCACAAAAGGTTAAAGGGAATCCAACCTTATAGCTTATATCAGCTATACTTAGGAATGAACGCATTCTATCTGAATAGTATTATGTTCATATTATAGGTTCCCCAGCCTCACTCGTGGCTTCATTTTCGAATTTAATTCAATTCCCAATCTCATTCGGGCTATACAATAATCAAATAACCACATTACATATGCGATAATATGAATCATTTTTTACTCCAACTGGGACTTGAACCTGAAACTTATAATTACTAAATCAAGGCGCTACCAACTACACACCGCAGAAATTTAAAGGCATCCAATCTTATAGCTTATATGTGCTTTATTTAGAAATGAACGCTTTCTATCTGAATGCCATGATGTTCACATTAAGTATTCCCCAACCTCACTCGTAGCTTCATTTTAGCATTTAATTCAATTCTCAGTATTATTCGGGCTATAAAATAATCAAATAAACACATTATATACGTGAAATAATGAATCATTTTTTACCCCAAATGGGGCTTGAACCTAGGAATTAAAATTACGAAGTCAAGGTGCTACCAACTACACACCAGAGAATGTTAAAAGGAATCCAACCTTATAGCTAATATGTGCTTTATTTAGGAATGAACGCATTCTATCTGAATGGCATTATGTTCATATTACAGATTCCTCAACCTCACTCGTAGCTTCATTTTCACATTTAATTCAATTCTCAATATCGTTCGGGCTATACAATAATCAAATATGCACATTATATACGTGAAAAAATGAATCATTTTTTACCCCGACCGGGGCTTCAACCTAGGAATTAAAATTACGAAGTAAAGGTGCTACCAACTACACACCACAGAATGTTAAAAGGTATACAAACTTGTAGCTTCTATGTGCTATACTTAGGAATGAATGCATTCTATCTGAATGCCACTATGTTCAAATTGCAGATTCCCCAACCTCACTCGTGGCTTCATTTTCGCATTTAATTCAATTCCCAATCTCATTCGGGCTATGCAATAATCAAATAAGGAAATTACATATGTGAAAACATTAATCATTTTTTACCCGGACCGGGACTTGAACCTATGACTTATAATTTCTATTTCAAGGCACTACAAACTACACAGCACAGAAGGTTAAAAGGAATCCAACCTTATAGCTTATATCTGCAATACTTAGGAATGAACGCTTTCTATGTAAATGCCACTATGTTCATATTACAGATTCCATAACCTCACTCGTGGCTTGATTTTCGCTTTTAATCCAATTCCCAGACTCATTTGGGCTATACAATAATCAAATAAGCACATTACCTATGTGAAAACATAAATCATATTTTACCCCAACCGGGACTTGAACCTAGGACCTATAATTACTATGTCAAGGCGCTACCACCTCCACACCTCAGAAGGTTAAAAGTTATCCAACCTTATAGCTTATATGTGCTATACTTAGGAATGAACGCAATCTATCTGAATGCCACTATGTTCATATCACAGTTTCCCCAACCTCACTCGTGGCTTCATTTTATCATTTAATTCAATTCCCAATCTCATTCAGGCTATATAATAATCAAATAAGCACATTACATATGTGAAAACATCAATCATTTTTTTCTCCAAACGGGACTTGAACCTATGGCTTATAATTATTATTTCAAGGCGCTACTACCTACACAACACAGAAGGTTAAAAGGAATCCAGCCTTATAGCTTATATGTGCTACAGTTAGTAATGAACGCATTCTATCTAAATGCCACTATGTTTATATTACAGATTCCCCAAATCACTCATGGCTTCATTTTCGCACTTACTTCAATATTGATCTCTTTCGGTCTTTACAATAATCAAATAAGCACATTACATATGTGAAAACATGAATCATTTTTACCCCGACTGGGAATTAAACCTAGGACTTATAATTACTAAGTCAAGAAGCTTCCAACTACACATTACAAAATGTTAAAAGGAATCCAACCTTATAGCCTATATCTGCTATACTGAGGAATGAACGCATTCTATCTGAATGTCCCTATGTTCATATTACAGATTCACCAACCTCTCTCATGGCTTCATTTTCACATTTAATTCAATTTCCAATCTCAATCGGGCTATACAAAAATCACATAAGCATTTTACGTATGTGAAAACATGAATCATTTCTTACCCCGAATGGGACTTGAACTTAGGACTTATAATTACTAAGTCAAGGCGCTACCAACTACACACCACAAAAAGTTAAAAGGAATCGAACCTTATAGCTTAGATATGATATATTTTGGAATGAACGCATTCTATCTGAATGCCACTATGTTCATGTTACAAATTCCCCAACATCTCTCGTGGCTTCATTTTCGTATTTAATTCAATTCCCAATCTGATTCGGGCTATTCAATAATCAAATAAGCATATTATATATGTTAAAACATTAATCATTTTTTACCCCGACCTGGACTTGAACCTAGGACTTATAATTACTGAGTCAAGGCGCTACCAACTACACACCACAGAAGGTTAAAAGGAATCCAACCTTATAGCTTATATCTTCTATATTCAGGAATGAATGCATTTTATCTGAATGCCACTAGGTTCATATTACAGATTCCCCATCGTCACTCGTAGCTTCATTTTAGCATTTAATTCAATTCCCAATCTCATTCGGGCTATACAATAATCAAATAAGCACATTATATACGTGAAAAAATAAATCATTTTTTACCCTGAATGGGGCTTGAACCTAGGAATTATAATTACTAAGTGAAAGTGTAACCAACCACACATCACAGAATGTTAAAAGGAATCCAACCTATAGCTTATATGTGCTATACTTAGGAATGAATGCATTTTATCTGAATGCCACTATGTTCATATTACAGATTCCCCAACGTCACCCGTGGCTTCATTTTTGTATTTAATTCAATTCTCAATTGCATTCGGGCTATGCAATAATCAAATAAGCACATTATATATGTGAAAACATTAATCATTTTTTTCACTGACTGTGACTTGAACCTAGGACTAATAATTACTAAGTTAAGGCGATACCAACTACACACCACATAAGGTTAAAAGGAATCCAACCTGATCGCTTATAGCTGCTATACGTAGGAATGAACGCATATTATCTAAATGCCACTCAGTTCATATTACAGATTCCCCAACCTCACTCGTGGCTTCATTTTCGCATTTAATTGAATTCCCAATCTCATTCAGGTTATACAATGATCAAATAAGCACATTACATATGAAAACCATGAATCATTTTTTACCCCAACAGGGACTTGAACCTAAGACTTATAATTACTAAGTCAAAGCCCTACCATCTACACACAACAGAATGTTAAAAGGAATCCAACCTTATAGATTATATCTGCTATACTTGGGATTGAACGCATTCTATATAAATGCCACTATGTTCATATTACAGATTCTCCAACCTCATTCGTGAGTTGATTTTTGCATTTAATTCAATTAGTAATCTCTTTCGGGCAATACAATGATCAAATAAGCACATTACATATGTGAAAACATGAATCATTTTTTACCTCGACAATAATTTGAACCTAGGACTTATAATTACTTATTCAAGGCACTAACAAGTACACACCACAGAAGGTTAAAAGGAATCCAACCTTATAGCTTATGTCTGCTATACTTTGGATTGAAAGCATTCTATCTGAATGCCACTATGTTCATATTACAGATTTCCCAACATCACTCGAGGCATCATTTTTGTATTTAATTCAATTCCCAATCTCATTCGGGCTATACAATAATCAAATAAGCACATAATATTCGTAAAAAAATTAATCATCTTTTACCCCGAGCAGGACTTGAACATAAATTATAATTACTAAGTCAAGGCACTACCGACTACGCACCACAGAATGTTAAAAGGAATCAAACCTTACAGCTTATATAGCTTATATACTTAGGAATGAATGCATTCTATCTGAATGCCACTAGGTTCATATTACAGATTCCCCAACCTCACTCGTGGCTTCATTTTCGCATTTAGTTCAATTCCCAATCTCATTCGGGTTATACAATAATCAAATAAGGACATTACATATGTGAAAACATGAATCATTTGTTACTTTGCCTGGGACTTGAACCTAGGACTTATAATTACTAGGCCAAGGCGCTACCAACTGCACACCACAGAAGGTTAAAAGGAATCCAGCCTTATAGTTTATATTTGCTATACTTAAGAATGAACGCATTCTATCTGAATGCCACTATGTTCATATTACAGATTCCCCAACCTCACTCGTGGCTTCATTTTCGCATTTAATTCAATTCCCAATCTCATTCGGGCTATACAATGATCAAATAAGCACATTACATATGAAAAACATGAAACATTTTTTACCCTGACCGGGACTTGAACCTAGGACTTATAATTACTAAGTCAAGGCCTTACCATATACACACCATAGAAGGTTAAAAGGAATCCAACCTTATAGCTTAAATCTGCTTTACTTGGGAATGAACGCAGTCTACCTGAATGCCACTATGTTCATTTTACAGATTCCCCAACCTCACTCGTGGCTTCATTTTCGCATTTAATTCAATTCCCAATCTCATTCGGGCTATTCAATAATCAAATATGCACATTATATCGTGAAAACATGAATTCATTTTTTACCCCGACCGGGACTTGAACCTAGGAATTATAATTACTAAGTCAAGGCGCTACCAACTACACACCACAGAAGGTTAAAAGGAATCCAACCTTATAGCTTATATCTACTATACTTTGGAATGAATGCATTCTATCTGAATGCCACTGTTTTCATATTACAGATTCCTTAACCTCACTCGTGGCTTCATTTTTGCATTTAATTCAATTCCAAATTTCATTCGGGCTATACAATAATCAAATAAGCACATTGCAAACGTGAAAACATTAATCATTTTTTTACCACGACCGGGACTTGAACCTAGGACTTATAATTACTAGGTCAAGGTGCTACCAACTACTCACCACATAAGGTTAAAAGGAATACAAATTTATTGCTTATATCTTCTATACTAAGGAATGAACGCATTTTATCTGAATGCCACTATGGTCATATTACAGATTCCCCAACCTCAATCGTAGCTTCCTTTTCGCATTTAATTCAATTCCCAATCTAATTCGAGGCTATACAATAATCAGATAAGGACAATACACATGTGAAAACATGAATCATTTTTTACCCCGACAGGGACCTGAACCTAGGACTTATAATTACTAAGTCAAGGCGTTAGCAACTACACACCACAGAAGCTTAAAAGGAATCCAACCATATAGATTATTTCTGCTATACTTAGGAATGAATGCATACTACCTGAATGCCACTATGTTCATATTACAGATTCCCCAACCTCACTCGTGGCTTCATTTTATCATTTATTTCAATTCCCAATCTCATTCGGGCTATGCAATAATCAAATAAGCACATTACATATGTGAACACATGAATCATCTTTTACCCCGACCAATACTTGAACCTACAACTTATAATTACTAAGTCAAGGCGCTACCAACTACACACCACAGAAAGTTAAAAATAATCCAACATTTTAGCTTATATGAGCTATACTTAGGAATGAATGCATTCCATCTGAATGCCACTATGTTCATATTACAAACTCCCCAAGCTCACTTGTGGCTTCATTGTCACATTTAATTCATTTCCCAAATTCATTCGGGCTATACAATAATCAAATAAGCACATAACATATGTAAAAACATGAATCATTTTTTACCCCGACTGGGACTTGAGCCTAGGTTTTATAATTACTAAGTCAAGGTGCTAACAACTACACACCACAGAAAATTAAAAGGAATCCAACCTTATAGCTTATACCTGCTATACTTATGAATGAACGCATTCTATTTGAATGCTGCAATGTTCCTATTAGAGATTCCCCAACCTAGCTCGTGGCTTCCTTTTGGCATTTAATTCAATTCCCAATCTCATTCGGACTATACAATAATCAAATAAGCACATTACATATGTGAAAACATGAATCATTTTTTACCCCGACCGGGACTTGAACCTAGGTCTTATAATTACAAAGTCAAAGCACTACCAACTATAAGGTTGGATTACTTTTAACCTTATGTGGTGTGTAGTTGGTAGCGCCTGGACTTTGTAATTATAAGTCCTAGGTTCAAGTCCCGGCCAAGGTAATTAATTATTCATGTTTTCACATATGTAATGTGCTTATTTGATTATTGTATAGCCCGAATGGGATTGGGAATTGAAGTAAATGCAAAAATGAAGCCACGAGTGAGGATGGAGAATCTGTAATATAAACATATTGGTATTCAGATAGAATGCGTTCATTCCTAAGTATAGCAGTTATAAGTTATAAGGTCGGATTCCTTTTGACTTTCTGTGGTGTGTAGTTGGTAGCGCTTTGACTTAGTAATTATAAGTCTTAGGTTCAAATCCCAGTCGGGTAAAAAATTATTTATGTATTCACATATGTGTTGTGGTTATTTGATTATTGTATAGCCCGAATGAGTTTTGGAATTGAAATAAATGCAAAAATGAAGCCACAAGTGAGGTTGGGGAATCTGTAATATGAACATAGTGGCATTCAGATAAAATGCGTTCATTCCTAAGTATAGCAGATATAAACTATAAGGTTGGATTCCTTTTAACCTCCTGTGGTGTGTAATTGGTAGCGCTTTTACCTTGTAATTATAAGTCCTAGATTCAAGTCCCTGTCGGGGTCAAAATGATTCATGTTTTCACATATGTAATTTGTTTATTTCATTATTGTATAGCTCGAATGAGATTGGGAATTGAATTAAAAGCGAAAATGAAGCCACGAGTGAGGTTGGGGAATCTGTAATATGGACATAGTGGCATTCAGATAGAATGCGTTCATTCATAAGTATAGCAGATATAAGCTATAAGGTTGGATTCCTTTTAACCTTGTGTGTTGTGTAGTTGGTAGCACCTTGACTTAGTAATTATAAGTCCTAGGTTCAAGTCCCGGTCGGGGTAAAAGAATTATTCATGTTTTCACATATGTAATGTGCTTATTTGAATACTGTATAGCCCAAAGGAGATTGGGAATTAAATTAAATGTGAAAATGAAGCCATATATATATATATATATATATATATATATATATATATATATATATATATATATATATATATATATATATATATATATATATATATATATATATATATATATACTATAAATATATATATATATATATATATATATATATATATATATATATATATATATATATATATATATATATATATATATATATATATATATATATATATATATATTGTGTATACACAGAAGATTATATTTCATGCCTTTCTTATTACGGGTTGAAGCATCGCAATGTCTAGCACAGCTTACAATATTGAGGCATATTATTGGCGCAGTAACTTGAAGTTTCTCCAGAACATCTTAATGACTTCTCAGAAGCTTGTATTTTGTATACCGATCAATATTGCTCTAATGTGACAACGGGGTTAGATTCGAAGGCTTTTTAAAGCAGTCAGATTAAACGAAAAGAAAATAATCCCAGAGTCCTTCATCAGATTTTGTATTTCATTTGTGGAAAAGTATGGTGTTCTCTCTCTCTTTTTTTTTTTTTTATGAATGTGACACCAAGACCGGCAAGATAATTGTCCCCATCGGGACCATGCAAAAAGAAATCATTTTGAAAAAAAAGTGGCAGGTTAAGGACAGGGCAGAAAGAAGAGAAAGAAAACTAATAGTCACATTACTTAAAACCTAGAAATGTGGAGGAACTGGCATTGAAATATCGATATATCAGTTGTGTGAAAGAAGAAAGGTAGCAAGAGTTGGTTAAGACAGAAGGAGGTAGAGAGCTCCAGAGTCTGAAGTGGAAGGAATGTAGCAGTCACTGCATCAACCAATTCGTGAGCTGCACATTTCCACACGCTTCCTATACACCCAGGATGCTTGCCATGTGCTATGCAGCCTCCCAAGCGTTGAGGGATTCAACTCACCAGTTCCTCAGAGCAGTGATGGAAATAGAACCAATTAAAAATAGAAATTGATGATATCTTCCTGCAAAGGCAAGGAGAGCTGATATTAGAAGTAAGATGACGATTGTTGATGAGTCTGATGGCCATAGATTCAACCCTATCAAGGGGATAAGTGTAAGAAGAACCACCCCACATGTGAAAGCATCATTCCATGCAGTGAAAAATAACAACTAAAGAGATTTTTAGTAACTGAGATGATGAAAAGCAATGGTGAAAAAGAAATAGAACCCCTAATTTCTTAGTTGTAGCTTCAGCTGGTTGAAGTATGAGATTCCTCCGAGACAAGTTTGAGGCTATCTGAATTCCTAATACTTTTATAACTTGAGAGGATAAGCTTCATTGGTTTCGAAGATAATAAGGTTACCAGGAGATGAATATAAAGATATAGCGAGTAAATGGAGTCTTGGAGGTATTGAATATTACTAACTTTATATCGGAATTGATAGTAGAAGAAAGAGTGAAAAATTATTAATTCCCAGATCAAACATGAAATGTTCTTGTGGTTTTAAAGGTATGTGCATATCGATTGCTCCATTGATAATATCATGTCACTGTTCCAGCTGCTTCTCTATTTTATATGCTGTTCTTATGGTGGTGTATAACAAAATATTTTGATTGCATTTTTCCTCAACATAGTTTTTGAACTTATTCCAGTCAGCTCTCACAATATATCTAGCAGGGGGAGCTTTGATTACTATTGGTTCGACTGATAGCTTTACTATTGTTGGTAAGTGATCTAATATTGTTAATGGACTATTCTCAATGGCGTAGTTAAAATAATGGCTCCTATTGGCAACCACCACTCAAGTATTGAATTGTCGGACCCATGAATCATTGTCATAAAATCAGGTCCAAGAATTTTTATGAGGTTATTATTAGTCAAAGTATTTAACAAGTTACCACAGTTCTTTCGTCCTTTACATCCCAGATATTGGTGTACTGCATTTAAATCTCCAATTGGACAACCTGGTGTTCTTTCGTACTAACTTCAGTATATCTTGGCTATACGAATTTCTAGGTGCCTTGGTGGTAGGTAGATAGGCTGTTCTAATTATAATATGGTCGTTTTTAGGCATAATTTCAATTGCTAGTACGTCGTTTACAAAGTCATCCAATATCTGATAATTGATGTTTTCATCATTGCTATTGCAGTACCAACATGCCCTTCATTTAGTGTCATTCTTTCGTATACATTGTAA
>JAXCGZ010019138.1:27500-30000 GCA_037179515.1 Halocaridina rubra
TATTGTTGTATCTCAGTAGACTCTTGAAAATCAATGTTATTTTTGGCTCACAGCCTTACGGTTGAATGTCCTTCCTGACACCAACTAATTCTCCTTTTCTAGGCTTGAGACAACCAGCGAGTGGAGCTGTTTTGTTTCTACATTTGATGGATCTGGAGTCACTGCTACTAGGTTTCCAAAATAATCTAATGAAGCTCAGTGTAATGACTTCTGGGTGTAATTCTACTTCATATTATCCTCTAACCTAACCTAATCTAAACTACCACTAGAGGTAATTTGATTTTTTTATGATTGTGACACCAGGACGGGCCTGGGCACGAAGAAAGCATGGAGAAAAACAGATGTGGGGAGTGTATTGTGACTTGTCAGATGTGAAGGGATTATAAGACATGCGTAACGAATATCCAAGAATATTCGGTGTTGATGTAGGCATAGGAAGAGAACCGTAACTGAAGGAAGACTGTCCTGGACAGTCTTATTTAAGTCCACAAGACCCTTCAGCTGTAGTATTGCAACGGACGGTTGGTGCCATGGGTCAAATTACGAAATAAATTTTATTTAAGTTTTGAATAAGATTTTAAGTCTCTTAGGTGCGGTAAAGGTAAGGGTTCTCTGAAAATGCAATATCAGAAGGTGATACACACTGAAAGCAGACACATTAAAAATTCTAGCCGATGTTATCACGTCTCTTCTTTAATAACTTCACATCAAATAATCTTTGACAGCACTCTTCATGAATATTGTAATTCGACGTATATCAAGAGAGCAAATATATATACTAGCACCGAAACTTCTCAAAAACGTGGTCATAAGTTAATGAATCTCTGTATGAAGTTTTCAACGACCATAGCTGTGATAATTACTGTTTATATTAACTTATACTGAGCCCAATATCATCAAGTTCTATCAAAAGCTAGCCAACAGTTACTTACACTTTCAGCAGGAGAAATGAGTTTTCTCTTATGAAATTGTCCTCTGAAACAAATTTAAAAAATGCTCCTTGGGGCTCATTCCAATAAGTTTTATCTTAAGTTAATAAATAACTTTTCAAAGTTGAATAGACTTTATTTTGAATAACTTTACAGACTAAACACTATTCAACAAAATTTGTTGTTATTCTGGAGCAAATACGAATTACTTTGATAAAAACCCGCACATTAACTGCAAACTCAAGTAGGGTTAATTTTGACAAACACCATTTAATTGAACAGTGCAATAAAAAAAAAAATTACAGGTTTGGAGCCTATTCCAAAAAAATTGATCAAAATGTGACCATTAACTCTTCAAAATCAAAACGATTAAATCAGAGAAAATTCCGATCAGCACAAATGTTGTTGTTGTCGTCACAATAAGCAATTTTCCTAATTTGGAAGCCATTTAATATTTTTATCAAAAACTGATAATCAATTCGTCCACAAATGAAATAGGAATAACCCTGAAAAACATTACCTAATCAAGCCAATTAAAATTTTTAATTTTGGTATCTTCGTAAACATTAAAATTAGTTTTATCAAAACAAAACCAATATATTTTCATATGTGTACCGGAACAATGGACATATATTTGGTCAGTTAAGGAAATGTGATTATTAAGAATACTTTATTAAATTACTATTGAAATGTTTTATAACATCTTCTATATGATTCTTTTTTAACTGCAAATATGTGCTTGCATCAGCTAATAAATCATTCATTTCGTTTAAATACCTATTGACCAAATATATGCTCACTGCTATAGACTCCCATATCTTTATGGATAAGTAAAAACTCACAAGCCTGGATTACCTATGCGCCCAATTATTAATTCTGTTGGTTCTATATCCTATAAACTCTCTAAGTATTTAGTTCGGTTATTGTCCACTTTGCTCGGAAAAAGTATCATCCTCCCATATTTTAAATTCCGATGACCTGACTGAAAAACTTCAATCTTGATATCACTCCAGATATTCATAAGGACAGTTTTGATTGTTCCGTCTTTACCAAACTACCCACAATTAATTGATTAGATTACCTTTTTTTGTGAATTAGGTAATCATTCTATTCAATTACCTAAGAATTTTATTTTACAACTCACTGAGCTTTGTGTTGCAGATTTCAAGCTTGCTTTTGACAACAAATATTACCAACAATCTTTCTGTATGGCTATGGGAAACCGCTTATCTTCTCTTCTTTCCAATCTTGATATGGAATTTTTTGAAAGAGAGTACCTTCATACTATTGTCCCTAGAAATACCAATTTTCACTGGTTTCATTATGCTGATGATGTACTATGTTTTTCCCGTACTAATATTAGTGTTCATAAGTTTTTGACTAAGTTGAATAACTTTTGTTCCCTCTATTAAATTCACGTTAGAAAAAGAAAATAATAATAGCTTACCATTCTTAGCTATTTTGTTACATAGAAAACCTTTTTCATTGAGGATTTATATTTTAATAAAGCCCACAATTAATATATCTTACGTGCATTTTTATTCTGGACATGATCTTAAAATAAAGAATTC